>VYXD01014911.1:954462-1071373 GCA_013397195.1 Hylia prasina | reverse complement strand
TGTTCCTGAAGGACTGCATTTCCTGGTGACACCCACACTGGAGCACTCTGTGAAGACCCACAGCCTATGGGAAGGAATCACATTGGAGAAGTTTGTGGCAGACTGCTTCCTGTGCAAGGAAACCCTTGGGAGCAGGGGAAGAGTATGAAAAGTGTGAGGAGTTCTCCCCCTGAGGAGGAAGGAGAGCAGAGACTGTGTATGATGTNAGCCTGTTCCTGAAGGACTGCATTTCCTGGTGACACCCACACTGGAGCACTCTGTGAAGACCCACAGCCTATGGGAAGGAATCACATTGGAGAAGTTTGTGGCAGACTGCTTCCTGTGCAAGGAAACCCTTGGGAGCAGGGGAAGAGTATGAAAAGTGTGAGGAGTTCTCCCCCTGAGGAGGAAGGAGAGCAGAGACTGTGTATGATGTGACCACAGCCCCTATTCCCTGTCCCTCTGCGCCATTGAAGATGAGCAGGTGGAGAAAATGGCAAGTGAAATTGAGACCAGAAAGAAGGGAGGGAAGGGGAGGGGGTGTGTGTGTGGGGGGGGTGTTCTAAGATTTTGGGTTTATTTCATATAACCCCATAACCCCAAATTTCTCTAATGTTCCCAAGTTGAGTCTGTTTTGACCATCACAGTAATTGGTGAGACAGTCGACCCCTGTCCTCATCTTGGCCCAAAGCCTTTCATTATGCTTCCTCTCCTTTGTCCAGCNGACCACAGCCCCTATTCCCTGTCCCTCTGCGCCATTGAAGATGAGCAGGTGGAGAAAATGGCAAGTGAAATTGAGACCAGAAAGAAGGGAGGGAAGGGGAGGGGGTGTGTGTGTGGGGGGGGTGTTCTAAGATTTTGGGTTTATTTCATATAACCCCATAACCCCAAATTTCTCTAATGTTCCCAAGTTGAGTCTGTTTTGACCATCACAGTAATTGGTGAGACAGTCGACCCCTGTCCTCATCTTGGCACAAAGCCTTTCATTATGCTTCCTCTCCTTTGTCCAGCTGAGGAGGGCAGGAATAGAGTGGCTTTGGTGAGCACCTGTTGTCCAGCCAGGGTCAACCCACCACACAAACATTTTTTACAGGAAATGTTTGGTGATTTTCATAGCTAATAACTACTTGGAGAGTATTTCAAAGGTAGAAAGGATTACAGCAATGCTAAATATGGTAGCAGTCATCCTCCTCTGGTCAGCATTTTTAAGTGACATATCTTCCCCACACTTCTTCCACTGACAGGTAAACACATACGTATGGACAGTAGCATAAGTAACTCATATACAATAACTCATTCTTTAATCTTTCCATGAGTGGCAGAAGAAAAAGGGGGAAATATGCAAAAATTTACTTTTACAGAGCTGCATAAAAAAGCCTACATCACAGCATAGATATAATTAAAGTGATACTTGAAAAGTTTCCTTCATGTACACTTTCTCTGTCTCTCCCTCTCTTGGTTCTCTTCAAAACTTATTTGTTTTGTTTTGTCAAAAAAAAAAGTTGTTTGATTGGATGATCCTGATGCCTTTGGAAACTTTGTGATTGTGATATGAAAAATAGAATGGATATCTACTTTTCAATACATATTTCTACATGTCCTCTATGTGTTCTTTGGCTGCTTGGTGGGCCTACAGAACTTTATTTTCAGTATTTTGATTGAGAATAATGTTGAGTGATCTTCACAGCAATTTCTGCCAAATCTCTTTTATTATTAATTAAATGTTGCACTGTAATGTGTTTGGACATATCTACTGACTTGTAGAAAGGAAAAAGAAAAAAAGTGTATTCAAGGAATGACCTGCCCAGAATAGATGCCATAAGTGATAAAATATTCTTATTTCCTGTAATTTATTGCTACACATGACTGTAGCCATAGCATCAAGTGGTGAGACCCCATTAGGTCCCTTAAGGTCAGTCTAAATTTATGCTCACACAGAGATATCCACTGAAGACTGAAATATCCAGGAAGAGCTTACAGCATTTGGTTCATTTTTCAAAATCTAAGTCACAGGACGTATCACATGATCCTCCTTGACACTGGTGCTGGTCAAGGTGCCAACTTATCTTCCCCATACCTTCAGCATGCAATTTCTATGGCCTTAGTCACTTTGACTGTGGTCCACGGCAGTCAAGGTAATTTAATTAACCCATTCCATGGAAAGTGGAGGGATTTCCCCTTCACAACCACACTCCACACGTCAGCCTTCTCCCCTTCCTTGCTTGCTGTTGCCCTGTCTTGCTCTCCTCTATCTCTTGTACAAGAAGCATCTTTAACTCAACTCATAAAAGCAATTTTGGCTCTATACTAATGAACTAAATGAATACACCTATTGTGCACCAGAAATGGCACAGTGCAAGTGATGGGGGCACACTGTAGGAAGTCAAGAGGGATGGTGGAGATGGCAGGAGGGAATGGGAGCTCCCCCATTAGGCAGTATCAAGGCCCACCAAAATTCATATCAGTGCACCAGGATTCATCTCAACTGCAGCCAGATGGGAACAGGACCAGTTTTAGGCTGTCTCCTTCTTTCTGTAGTCAGAAGAAAAAGGATGGCACCTCTGCAGAATGCTCCAACTCATCTCATCTCATCCCTCTCTGCTGACTACAGAGAAGACTTTTAAGATTGGCTTAAATTGGACTTCTACTGAGCAATTTAAGTGCCTAAACAGGTGTGTCTAAGTGCCAGAGGAGACACCCTAGGGTGTCATATCCATCAGCCTCAGATAGACATTTTGGATATCCCAGAGCATTCATAAGGGTACTGATTCCTAAATGTAGGCACCTATCATTCTCCCAACATCTCCCTTTTGGAAGTGCAGTTACTTTAAACATAAAGGGAATGAGTCTTTGGCTCCTCCTTCTTTCACACCAGTGTCAATCTGTGAACCCAGGGAGTTGAAAATATAAAGAGAAGCTTTCTATCTTTGTTCCAGGATCCTAGTCTATCAGGAGAGATTAGGACCCTGCATGTTCCTCTCTTGTGTCTGCAGAGAAAAACACTTGAGGGGGTTTTGTTCCTGCTCTGAATCCCCACTGAAAGCCATCCAGCCCCACTGAATTCTGCTTAAGCCAGAAAATCTGCCAATGGAAGTTGTCATCATTATGCTGCTAATTCTGCTTGGAGATATAAAAAAATGTTATTTTTGTGTTTTTCCCAATGGCTCCCTTTGTTATGGTATCTAAATATCTCAGCACACATTCAATCTCTCTCATCTCAGTGTTCAAAATGTCCCAGGGTTTATAGTGGTCATGCACTCATACTTGAATATGTAGCCAGTCACCTGCATGTACTTTACAGTGTCTCCTTATTTTTGCCAGGCTTCCTGACCAGGATATTTTTATATAACTGTGCAGTTCTACTTTCCAGAACCAGGCAAAACCTCCAGTGCTTTAAACCCCCATGAATACAACCCAAAAGATAAAAAAGGCAGGGATATTTTTAGCAAATATGTTCCTGGCAAAACAGCAGAGTCCCCTCATACCATAATCATAGATAACTTAGGACAAAACCATCAAATAGGCTGGAGTGGGAAAAAAAACAGAAAAACAGCAAAGGAGAAAAACAATTGGGATTGAGATACTTTAATGCACATGACACTTGTTCCAAGCCCTGAATTCCAAGTTTACTTCTTTGGCTAGAAAACTTTTGAACTATTTTCCCAGGTTACCTAAAAGATTCAGAAACACCGGATTCAAGACTACTGCTGGGAGACTTCTTTCAGTATCTCCAGATAATGCTACCTGAGTTTAAACAATGTGCTCAATTTAGGTAGGAATTGTTTTTCAACACAAAGCATCTCCTAAAAAAATAGAGATCCCTTATGTGTATCATTCAGGCAAGACCTTTAGCCAACTTCCACCACTTAGGGTATTGTCTTAACACCCAGGCTAGTGAGTCATTCTATCTCTGGTCCTGTATTTTATTTTATTTTTTTTTTTTTCATGGTGTGTTATTGTAGCACTCAAAATACCTCCTGCCAAATGGGGTAACTTCTGAATATTTTTATCTCTGCAGTATCTCTTGCCTGTAGACACAGCCTGTACAAATATTTCCTTTTTGTCCTCTGCAGTATCCCAAGAGCTTCATCTAGATTAAATTGGATAGAAACCAACACAAACCAAGATTACACCTGGCAATTGGGAAATCCAGAAGGAATTCCATCACTTTACAAATATGTGCATGTAGGAACTGGTATTCCAGTGGCAACATTCTTTCATATATGCACATATATTTTCTGGGGCACTTGGAGATGCTGTTCAGTATGAGTATTTGTATAACTTTTAAACTATCTCTGCAGGATCAGCAAACTTAAATTTTAATTCCCAGGCAGATGTCTGTCAGGAAGCTCAGCACTGAAAAAAGTAGTAAGTCCATGAGGTCATGGCATGTATAAGCAGAATTAGCATAGAACCACACAATAGTTTAGATGAGAAAATTTTAGGTTGCATTGTCCAGCCCCTTGCTTGGAGCTGGATCCAGTTTGCTCAGGTTTTTCCGAAACTCATCTAGTTGCACTCTGAGGATCTCCAGTAATGGAGATTTGACAATCCCTATGGGCAACAGCTTTAAACCTATTTCCTCACATGTAATCACAATTTCACATATTCTAATTTTTGGCTGCTAACCCTTGTCTTGTACACCTTGTTCTTGTCTGTATCTATGCACCTCTGAGAAGAGTTCAGCTCCATCTTCTAGGAATCCTCCTATTAGGTAGCTACAGACAGCAGCAAGATCTCTCCTTGTCTTGCCTAAAGGCTCAAACCCCCCAGTTTTTTCAGCATCTCCTTTTACATTCCATACACCAGCCACATGACTTTCTTAGTGATTTTCTGGTGTACTTGCTCCAGTACTCCCACATTTTTTTGTGGTGAGGAGGCAAAATATGGGCACAGCACTCCAAATGTAGTCTCTCTCATGCTGAGAGGAACAGGTTTACTGCCCCTGAGTTCTTTCTAATTTCTCAGCGTATAATACAAAAGTACAGCTTTGACTATGTGATCCAGAGAGCATCCAGAGAGATCTTAATGTAACACTAAATGTGAAAGCAGAGCAGGAATGTTCTTGGGTTATCAAAATACAAGATTCCTTTTAATCAGAAATAACTTCCCTCTCCTCAAAGAGATTTGTGGAGTGAGATTTAGATGGATTTTTTTTCTACACATCTCCTGATTTTTTAACCATGAATTATGAACTTCACAGAGGATGTTGCCAAACAAAAGTTGCNCCTTTGTTATGGTATCTAAATATCTCAGCACACATTCAATCTCTCTCATCTCAGTGTTCAAAATGTCCCAGGGTTTATAGTGGTCATGCACTCATACTTGAATATGTAGCCAGTCACCTGCATGTACTTTACAGTGTCTCCTTGTTTTTGCCAGGCTTCCTGACCAGGATATTTTTATATAACTGTGCAGTTCTACTTTCCAGAACCAGGCAAAACCTCCAGTGCTTTAAACCCCCATGAATACAACCCAAAAGATAAAAAAGGCAGGGATATTTTTAGCAAATATGTTCCTGGCAAAACAGCAGAGTCCCCTCATACCATAATCATAGATAACTTAGGACAAAACCATCAAATAGGCTGGAGTGGGAAAAAAAACAGAAAAACAGCAAAGGAGAAAAACAATTGGGATTGAGATACTTTAATGCACATGACACTTGTTCCAAGCCCTGAATTCCAAGTTTACTTCTTTGGCTAGAAAACTTTTGAACTATTTTCCCAGGTTACCTAAAAGATTCAGAAACACCGGATTCAAGACTACTGCTGGGAGACTTCTTTCAGTATCTCCAGATAATGCTACCTGAGTTTAAACAATGTGCTCAATTTAGGTAGGAATTGTTTTTCAACACAAAGCATCTCCTAAAAAAATAGAGATCCCTTATGTGTATCATTCAGGCAAGACCTTTAGCCAACTTCCACCACTTAGGGTATTGTCTTAACACCCAGGCTAGTGAGTCATTCTATCTCTGGTCCTGTATTTTATTTTATTTTTTTTTTTTTCATGGTGTGTTATTGTAGCACTCAAAATACCTCCTGCCAAATGGGGTAACTTCTGAATATTTTTATCTCTGCAGTATCTCTTGCCTGTAGACACAGCCTGTACAAATATTTCCTTTTTGTCCTCTGCAGTATCCCAAGAGCTTCATCTAGATTAAATTGGATAGAAACCAACACAAACCAAGATTACACCTGGCAATTGGGAAATCCAGAAGGAATTCCATCACTTTACAAATATGTGCATGTAGGAACTGGTATTCCAGTGGCAACATTCTTTCATATATGCACATATATTTTCTGGGGCACTTGGAGATGCTGTTCAGTATGAGTATTTGTATAACTTTTAAACTATCTCTGCAGGATCAGCAAACTTAAATTTTAATTCCCAGGCAGATGTCTGTCAGGAAGCTCAGCACTGAAAAAAGTAGTAAGTCCATGAGGTCATGGCATGTATAAGCAGAATTAGCATAGAACCACACAATAGTTTAGATGAGAAAATTTTAGGTTGCATTGTCCAGCCCCTTGCTTGGAGCTGGATCCAGTTTGCTCAGGTTTTTCCGAAACTCATCTAGTTGCACTCTGAGGATCTCCAGTAATGGAGATTTGACAATCCCTATGGGCAACAGCTTTAAACCTATTTCCTCACATGTAATCACAATTTCACATATTCTAATTTTTGGCTGCTAACCCTTGTCTTGTACACCTTGTTCTTGTCTGTATCTATGCACCTCTGAGAAGAGTTCAGCTCCATCTTCTAGGAATCCTCCTATTAGGTAGCTACAGACAGCAGCAAGATCTCTCCTTGTCTTGCCTAAAGGCTCAAACCCCCCAGTTTTTTCAGCATCTCCTTTTACATTCCATACACCAGCCACATGACTTTCCTAGTGATTTTCTGGTGTACTTGCTCCAGTACTCCCACATTTTTTTGTGGTGAGGAGGCAAAATATGGGCACAGCACTCCAAATGTAGTCTCTCTCATGCTGAGAGGAACAGGTTTACTGCCCCTGAGTTCTTTCTAATTTCTCAGCGTATAATACAAAAGTACAGCTTTGACTATGTGATCCAGAGAGCATCCAGAGAGATCTTAATGTAACACTAAATGTGAAAGCAGAGCAGGAATGTTCTTGGGTTATCAAAATACAAGATTCCTTTTAATCAGAAATAACTTCCCTCTCCTCAAAGAGATTTGTGGAGTGAGATTTAGATGGATTTTTTTTCTACACATCTCCTGATTTTTTAACCATGAATTATGAACTTCACAGAGGATGTTGCCAAACAAAAGTTGCAGTCTATTTCACTTACGAAATAATTAGTTTTAAGGAACCCCTTTGACCCTAAATATACTTTCATTTTTCGGCTTCCAGCTGTTACTGGTTGCTGCAGGCATAAACTGTGCTTGATTCCTGTGCATAAAAGGATTCATTAGCAACATTCAGACAAATAACTATATGAGCAAATATGGCTAGTTTAAGCAATATTTGCAGCAGAAAACAATTTAAGTGCCATGAAATTACAGCTTGATATGTCCGTGAGCAGGGCAGTGTGTGGCGTTCTTCAAAGTAGCTGACAAACACAAAGTTGCTCCCAGCACAGGCTCACAAGGACAACAAATTTTCCTCCTCTGGACAAGCCATTCCTTGATCATCACACCACATCATAACTTCAGACAAGAAGGAGATGGAGTGTCTCTCTATCCTTCACCACAAAGACAGTAAGTGAGACAAGGTGGGAAAAGCTCTGCTCCACTAACAGACCTGCAGAACTAAAGCAGCACAGTGAAGAGATTAGCACCAAGTCAGCTCTTGTGCTAAAGCAGGGCTCAACAAGACATATGATCTGACTGCAGGCACATATTCTTTGGAGGTTTTCTTGGTAAAATCTCCATGCAGTGCCATGTTCACCCACCCAGAACATACTGGTTGTGTTTCCATTGAGTTAAGTAGCCTGAAAATACCCACTGGGAGCCAAGGATATGCTTCCAAGGATTTGCATTCACTGAGAAACATACAGCTCTGAGTTGCTGTTCTTTCTGCTAACCCCTTTTGCAAATACTTAATTGCTTCCTGGTGGTTTTATAAGTATTTGTTTTGTTTTATCATACTATTACACTATCCATAAAAGATAAAGCAATTCTCTAGACATCTCTAGCAGTCATCTCAGAAAAAGTTGTCCTCTCTCTTACTGCTGATTTAAGACAGACTCATTCCAAGACTGACCAGGGCTGCACAATGAACATGATGCACAAGCAATTCAAGTGGAGAAAATAAGCCAAGGACAAGATTGGAACAGTTTCCAGACTTTTTATTTAAGAAAGGACCTCCAGTAAGTTTTCCGTAGCATTTCCAGGATGTGATTTAGTGAATTGAGTGAATAACTTACTCAGGGCAGCAGGTTGCACTTTTACCCTTGATCTCTACTCTGTAGGAGCTTGACCTCCATGGCTGTCATGCATTTATCTTTTCCAGTTCATGTCCTCATTTCTTCAAATTAATAAGAGCAGATGTTTTTGAGCATGTGCTCACATGGCTGCATTTGTAGGAATTTTCAAAACTAAACTTACTTTAAAAATCTTCCTCTGTTTTCTGTTAAAAATTCAGGAGTCTGTTAGCTGGTATTTTTATAGTGTTCTTAATGGTATAAATATGTCTGTATTAAGGAAGAAATGGACAGAAGCATATTCATCAGGCAGAAAAGTAAGTTGTGAATGAAAGACTGTCTGTCTTCCCATAGCCCCTCCAGGATAATAAACATAAATCTCCATCAATATAGGGTATTAAACACAGTGATATGAATTGGAAACACAATCATATTTTATTATTATATAGGAAGTCACAACAATGACAGCTACCAGGGGTATCTGCCTCAGCACAGCAGCAGAGGTCAAAAAGGGCACAAGGCATGTCATCTACTACTAAGCTCAAAAGGCTTTGCTGTATTCAACACCTTCCCCATCTCCCACCCCTCACTCTTGCTCTTGGGCAGAGTGCAGACAGGAGGTCATTCATGATCCTCTGCACATCTCTGGGTAGCCCTGGATATGAACACTCAAACCCATTGAAATCATGTGGTCTGGCAAAACAGCAGATGCAGTGGGTCACACTGAGGTCCCAAGTAGCCCCATGTTCTGTCTCCAGCAGTGACATTGCAGATGCCTGTGAAATAGCTAAAAGTCAGAGCAATCATCATCACAGCTTCCCAGAATATTCTTCTATTGCTCCACAATCCATAACACAGGAAGCCCCAAAGCCAAAGTTAGTGTCTTTATAATAGCTTTGAATATGTTTTTCTTCCCTGAACTTATCCATGCAACCAATTGAAACGTTTAGCGTTTATGTAAATGTTTAGCATCTGCAACAGCCTTTGGCAATGCATTATACACTCTAACTTCATGTTGTGCAACTCTAAGCACCTCTTTGTATTTGTTTTCAAGGTGTTACATTCAAGCCTCGTTTGATAATCTCAAGTCACTTGAGGGGAAAAGGCAGCAGCACCTCTGAGGCTGCTGACACTCACTAACCAGACATCCAAGGAAAGGAATACTCTCAGCCCACTCACTGGTGTGTTCTTAAAGCAGATGGGCCAGGAAATCTCAACAGTGAAGGTAGGTAGCTATTCTGGCTTATCCTGGCACTTCACAGAGCAAATGGAATTACATACAGTCATTTAAGGTGGAACTTTATTGTCAAAAATTGCAAGATTTATCAATCAATTCTGTTACTACAAAAATACCAGAACTACTGAAAAGCAAGATTTCATCAGCTTTTATACGTCTTTGTATTAAAGTCCAGGATTTTGAAGTGGGGGTTTTTTTTGGGTTCTGATGGTATTCTGCTGGGAATTTCTTTCTGGGTTGTTTTTTGAGTTTTTTTTGTTTGTTTGTTTGGGTTTTTATTTTGTTTGGTTGGTTTTTGGTTGTTGTTATTTTGATTTTTTTGCCCCTTCATGCCTTACAAAATCCTAGGTCCTATGCAGGATTAATATTTATCTAGTCTGAGGCTTTATCATGTCCATCATGGACAAACAACCCTCACTTAGCCACCTCCATTTTATGGTCTTCAGAACAGACTCAGTCCACTTTACCTCAGGTCAAGGCACATAACAGGATCTTTGTCACAAGGTCAGTTTTCAACCATTCCTTGCTTTCCAGTTTATTTGTCGAGTGGTTTCTGAGGCTACAATCATTTCTCCATAACGCTGATAACAATGATTCCCGAGTACACTTGTAACATGTTGTGCTCCAAAACATTCTATCTACACTTCTGCTTCTTCACATTCACTGATTATTGTATGGACCGTCACCATCTCTTTTGTGGACCAAAGTGATTCCATCTCTTCAACAACTATTTGTTAAAAAAAGTTCTGTATATATGACAGAATTCTTTTTCGTCTACTTAGTATATGTTTTCCAGATTTACTGTATATTTTAGTTGAATTGAACTGGCTGGGTCTCATACCATGCTGAAGATGAGGGCAAATCCTGGATTTTTGAAATCACATGACACCTTTTTTCTGTTTTGGTTTGATTTGCTTTCCTAAGAGTTCCTATCTTCCCATTTTCTGTGTATATTTTTACTGCTACTCAGCCCTGAGCTGGGATTTCCATGTACTTAACCATCATAAAAATTTTATCTTTGAGTCTTAGTCAGCTCAGAGCATCATCATATTTGCAAAGCTGAGATTCAGCTACACCCCACATATGAATCCAGATTTAACGTCACTTGCCATTTTTTTTCACCTGGTCATTCAGAAAGGTAAGGACATTCTTCAGTATTTCAGTCAACTCTCAGCATTGAATAACAGTAGTGTCAGCAAAGTCTGTCACCTCATTGCTCCAGCCTCTTACCAGACCATTTGCAAATGTGGGATGTCACAGCCTGTGGGTTTATTTTGGTAATTTTCCTTCCCTGGGAGAAATGAACATTTATTCCTACTTTGTTTCCTATCTTTTAGGATGTTATTTACCCAACTACGTTCCCACTGTCCTGTCTTTAGCACTCTTCAATGAGAAGTTTTCTTGACTGCCTTTTGCAAATGTTATACTTGTCCATGGTAAGTTTCTGTTTTCCCTTATCATACATGTATCACAGCAGGTAAGTGATCTGTAACATGTTTTCTTGGTCAGCTACAGTCATTACTCGCCAACTGGTTCACATGCAAGTTCAAATGATGTTTATTCAGAAAAAAATACTCCCTACCAACACCTTGAAGAGTATCTTTTCTATTAGCCATTCTCACAGTGTTAATTGTAAGTTCTTTCTGAATTCTAGGCTTAATGTTGAGTTTTCTTGGTGATATCCAGTCTCACCAGACAGGATATCACATTAGACAATCCCATTAGCCCTTCCTATAATGATCACAAGAGTCCTAAAAGCTACCAGCAAAGCTCAAGTATCATATGAAATAAGTGAAAATCACTCTTGACGATCACTCTGTGATGTTATAAAAAAGAACACTTTTGTGAGGTTCCACTCTAAGAGCACTTGAAAGGAGTAATCCATACACACAAGGAAGAGCAAGGACTGAAAACATGCTTGAACAGGCACCAAAATCATACAGAACCATTAGTCCCCTGCATCCTGCCTCCTGCTGGCTGACATTTGACAGAAGAGGTCAGAGTACAATGCAAGGTTGACTAAAAAATGTAATGGAAGAGAGTGGCAACAAGAGGCACTAGGCACAGAGGAGCCTTGTAAGGTCTGAGAGGGAACTTAATAAAAATCTCTGGGTAAAACCCAGAGTGTCATTTGGCAACTGAACTGATCAGCAATGTGCTAAAAGTTGAGTGCAGAATAATAAGTCTAAAACTGTTTTTAACTAAGATTCATAAATTTATTTTTTTCCTTCTGTGAATGGAAGAGAACACAATGAAAATAATGAGTCTGAAAAGAACAGAAGGGGGAGAAAAAAGCATGCAAGTTAATTGTTGGGAATAAAAAACCTGTGCACAGAAATACGAGTCTAATACATGCCTTGTGATTAGCTAATTGCCACAAGAATCACACAATCACAGAATGGAAGGGACCTTTGAAGATTGATGAGTTCCAAATCCCCTGCCACGGGCAGGGACATCTTTCACTAGACCAGGTTGCTCAGAGCCTCTTTCAGCCTGGCCTTGAAAAATTCAGAGACAGGGCATGTTATAAGCTCTGATTATAATCTTTAATATGAACCGAAACTTTCAGTATATTTTTTTCTTGTATTGCAGAACAAAGAGAAAAATTTTCATAATTCTATGATTGTACAAAATTTGACATTTAAAAATCAGGTAGGTAGACTTACATATCTGTCTCCTGCACCATTTGTTCTTCTATGTTTCTATTTGCAGGCATGTTCAGAGACATTTGTAGAATTCCAAAATGTCACACTGGAGAGCACTTCCACTCTAATTTGCAGTCTAAACTTATCTTTGTTTATTTGTTCATATTCTGGGAAGTTTGATGCCTCCATAAAACTTCCAGTACTTGTATATTCTTGCAGGTCAGAGAGATAATGTGAAAATGCTTTTATACTGAATACTTCCACCTTATTCCCAAATATGCTATGCCAAATCCATGTTTTCAATTGACACCAATGAATAGACTAGATCCTTTGTGAATATGAATCAATGTAGCTTCATTGATTTCATTTTACTTGAGTAATTCATGACAGCTGAGAATACAGCTCAAGACTTTAATTGGTTCTAAAAAGTGAGGGAAAATGAAATACCAAAATAAATCAAACACACACAGGTACATTCAGTCAATATTTAGTGCACTGTACCTTATACTCTTTCACCAGCAGGTCTCTGCACCACCCAGCTCAATGTATTTTTGATGTGGTATTTCAGTCAATTAGGGAATGCAAATGTGCAATACCCAGACACAGTTAAAGTTCTGGAGAACAAGGGAACAGAAAGGAAAAAGAGGGAATTTTCTGTCCTATAAATGTTGCTTCTGTGAGTAATTGACTTGAATTTCCTAATCCTCTGTAACTTGCATACAGAGAAGTCAGTCAAACACTGACTTTTAATAAAATTCCTTATGACATCACTCTTCGTGGCCACGAAATGAGCACTGAGCAATGCTCAGTGAGCAATGTTCACTTTGTATGTGCTTATTATTACACACTTCTCAATGGAGAATGGGATAGAGTCCCAGTTACTCAGATGCTGTGCTTTGCAGCCCAAGGTAAGAGTAAAGTCCAGGCATTGAACAAAACACAGAGAGACTTTAAGGACTGCAAAGAAAAACACACAAGAAAAGAAAGAGCAGTGCCCATCTCTGCAAACTCCATGAGGACTCAGAGGTTGCAAGCCAAACTCAAAGCCCTCTTTGAGGGCTCTGAACTGTGATTTGGCTAGTGTGACCAGGAAAGGCTCTGGCAGAGCTAAGAGCAGCATTACAAGTCAAAAGCCTTCTCTCCAGATAGACTTTAAAAACAGAAGTAGAGTGAGGGGGTATAGACATGAAGATAACAGTTGGGGACTCCAGTTTTTCATTTTATGGCTATGGATTAAAGAGTTTGACTGAGGACTGCAATTCCCTATGCATACACAGTCCTGCAGTTAGTAAAGAATAGTTATACAAACCCAATGCTTGACACATTTTGGCCATGTGACAGCTCTTGTTCTCCATTTACACTGGGGCCATGTAAAGATTTTTGTATGCCCTTTTCAAAACATCTATTTTGCAATTCTGATCTTTCCAAATGCAGCATATGGCATCTTTCCAGGAGCTCAGGGCCCTATCAGATATTTATTTTAGGGATTTCACTAGAAAAACACAGATGTGGGAGAGTCGTCCAGGCAAAACATTTATTTTCTTTTCCAAGAAGATGCTTCCCCTGTAAGCCAATCAAAGCTATTAAAGTTTGAAAACATGTTGTAGTCAGGTGTCATCACCAGCAGGTTCATCTTTTGATTAATACAATCTCCAAACCCCTCTGTGCGTAAGAGGAAAACCCACTCAAGAAGAGTCACAACCCCCACAATTAATCATAACATTTATTCAAGACGATTCAGACAGAGATTGTTTTATAAAAAGTAAAAATAACAAACTTCTACAATCTATCAAATTTCTGGAATTTATTCCATGTTAATAGGACTCTGCAAAAAGAAGTGAAGTTCTGTGGTGAACACAGGAACGCAGAATTTATCAGTACAGACATTTATTTCCCACCAGAGTGGGCCAAATTTTCTGTCAATGTAAGTTGACTTTAATGTATTTAACTAATTATTGTAATTTACTTTATGTGAGGGTTTGTTTTGTTTTTCCAGCTGATTTTGGTGAAGGGAGCTAAACCTGGTTTAAAACTGAGACAGAGCTACTGGCAGCTTCTGTTGCTTTCTTCCTTCTCACCAGCTTCTTTCCAAGACAGCTGTTCTTGTGTTGCTAACTAGTAGCTGTACTACTTGGTCCATAAAGCCAACCGTGCATGAGCTGATGGTTGATCTGGCACTAGGTTGTCAGGACTTGGCAATAGCAGGATTTTGGAGAGTCTATGCCAAAGGCCAGGCATAATGTGACCATGAATAACAAACCAATCTTTACCCTCTCCAACAAACTTATCTTCAAGCAGCAACAATGCATCAAGTAATGTACTGATACCTAAATATTTATTCAAGTGTTCAATTCTGCCTTATATTCAGGTCACTGCTTCCTTTACAAGCGTAGACCAATCTTGCATACTAATGCTGAAATTTCCTATATTTTATCTTAAAGAACACCAGATATGCCTGAATACTTTCAGGACACGTGAGGAGTTTGTTTACTTAATTTATTTCAGTGGATTCTCTGTGCCTGTCTTGTCTTGAGGTACCAAGGATTGCTACCTTGTAGAATGGATTTTAATAAAATGGGGGGAAACTTTCTGGTCCTCAGTTATAAAATTCTGTTGCATAACAAGAAAGGAGTATATGATATATATGAATGGTATCATCATTTGAAGAAGTCTTTCAAGTAATTATCACTCTCTTTGGAAGGAAGTAAAGGTGACACTTGCTCAGATGTCCAAACCTGATGTTACCCTGCTGATTTAATAGACCATATTCAGTTTATGTTCACCCACTGAAGTGTGAAAGCATGAACTGGAAGAGAACTTCTAAATTATTATTCCCAGTCCTCTTTAACTGCAGGTACCATGGGTAGCATCTGGACCATCATCAAAGGGACCTTAAAGAAGATATATCATGGGTTAACACAGCTTGGGTTTTAGTTAAAGAAACATTTCCCCCTAACCCTGTAAGGACCTGTTAATGTCCTGTGGAAAAGACAGGGACCTATCAGAGGTCAATTTTTAGATACTGACACATTAAATGACCACTGAGGAAGCCGGATGCGACTTTGTGAATACACCTATAAAGCTGAGAATGTGTCCGAGCCGGCCTCCCCTTTCCTGCCGGAGGAGCAGGTACGAGCCGGCCCCAGCGGCCGCTCCGTGGCGCGGCCCAGGCCGGGCATGCCCCGCCGCCCCTCCCTACCGCGGCAGCCGGCCCTGGCCTGGCCCTGCCCCCGGGCCCCTCAGCTGCCGGCCGGGAAGGGGAGGCTGCAGCTGCTCATATCCAGCAAGCTTGAAACCTACCCCGCCCTGGCCCGGCCGAGGGAGATGTTCCCCTGGGCCCACAGCAGCAGCCCGGATGAGACCGAGGGGTGGAGGGGGAAACATCCACCAGCCTACCGAACTCCTGGGATCCTGGCCACCATTCCTGAGCCTCCCCCATCGGCATGGCTCTGAAATCCTAGCGGCCACTGCCCTGTCAGAAACAGTCATCACTAGGGGAAAGTGTTAACTATTTCCTTGGCAGATGAACTTTTAAAACTCTAATTCTCCTTTTGAGTAAAAAGAAAAGGATAGAGTAAAACATAGAGAAGACATGGCATGAGATGGAAGTCCGTGAAGAGAGAGTAAAAGACTAATTGGGAGAAAGGATTGAGGCGTTGCCTAGTTCTAGGCTGAAAATCTTATATGAANCTAGTTCTAGGCTGAAAATCTTTTATGAGCCATGGTAATGAACTGTAACATGCTAGAATATTCCTTTAAACCGTGGACAGTATGGATTGGGGAGATAGATTGAAGCAAAGGTATTTGTGATGGAGTGAGTGAATATTGAATTAGTAGCTGTGATCCTGTGATCCTACTGAGACATTTGCACAGAGAGAGAGAAAATAAGAAGCCCTCTGTCCCAGTGAAGAAGTGAAGAGACATCTCTGTTCCATGAGATGAAGAAAATCCTTTGCCTTTGGAGTTCTTGTATCTTGAAAATGACACCACAACGCGTCCATGGCCCATATGCAGTTGTGGGAAAAAATTGCTGATGGGAGGAACTGCACGGATTGCAGAATTCCCCCAGGCAGCTGCAGGTTCATGACATGGGAGGCAGCAGAGAACTGTTTTCTTGTGGTAGTGTTTCCATGCGAGTTCTAAGAGAGTCCTCCCTGTAAGAATTGATGAAAGACTATTTTAAGTGGTGAAACTGACTGGAAATCACAGGTTTTGTCTCTGTTGTCAGTGGGAAAGTGAACAGTTTGTGGGGAGGAAATAGTTTTTTGAAAGTTTCATTTTGATTCTCATTCTTTTCTTTTAGTGTGTGTTAATAAATCTATCTTTATACCCTTTAAGTTTGAGCCTGCTTTGCTTTTGTCCTAATCCTATCTCACAGTAGGAAAAGAGTTAGTGGACATTTAAACCACTACAACTTGAAGTCTTTAAAATATCTGAGGTGTTCTTATTCACACTACACTATATTTCTAACTAAAATTTCACTTGGGTGTGGTTTATATGGGCTTATGTGGGTTAATGGGTTAATAAATGATACTTGGAGCTTTAAAGAAATTATTAAAGAATAGATGTACGTTTTACCAGTCTAATGGCTTGATTGATTAACTCTTATGACATTCAGTATTATCATCTATTGATGTGCTTATAATTAAGACACAGCCCAAATCTATAAAGGATTTACTGTCACTATCATTCATTTATTAACCCTTTACATATGTTTTGTTAATAGAATCTTAATATCAAACTAAGTTAACACCCTATAACATTTTTGGGAAAGATTTGTATCAATCAAATGCTATGAAATAAATAAGAAATAGTCTCCTCTTATATTGCTTAGAACTATTCCTAAGAAAATACTGAGATTCCTTTTTTATTTCTAACTTCTTAAAATGTTGGTGGACTGAGGAAGATACTGATCTCTATAACAGTATGCAATAAAAATCCATTATGATGCTTTTTTTTTCAGGAAAGTTAAAACCCTATTTCTTTTTTTTTTTTTTTATCTTCAGTTTGCATCAACGAAACAGAGGCAATCTACATGATTTAAGGACTTAAATACTGAAATGAAAGGGAAGTGAGGATCTATAGACCCTCTCTGGATCATATATAAGGGTCTTCATTCTAAATGGATGAGGTCCACAAAGCTCTTTTGAAAATCAAGTACTGTTGAAAATAGCATCACACACAAAAGGACTAGCACTTGTAGCTGGTGAATAAAACCCATATTTCTGTAAGATATTCCCCTTAGCACAGAATTGCCAAGAATGGTGGAGGTGGGAAGGGACCTCTGGAGATCTAGTCCAAGCCCCTGCCCAAGGCAAGGCCAGCAGGGGCATTGTCAAGTCAGGTACTAGATATCTCCAGCGATGCACACTACCAAATGTCTTTGGGCAAATTGTTTGTGCTCACTAATCCTTACAGTGGCAAACCTTTTTTCTCATATTTGAATAGAATTTCTGTGTTTCAGGTTCTGCCCACTGCCTCTTGTCCTCTCAGTCAACACCACTGAAAAGAGCCTGGCTCTGTCCTCTTTGCACCCTGTCCTTAGGTATTTATAGACAAATTGATAAGGTCTCCCTGAGTCTTCTCCAGGCTGAAAACACCCTGCTCTTTTAGACATTTCTTGTATGGCAGATGCTCCAAATCCTTGATTATTCGAGTTGCCCTTTGCTGGAGATGCATGTGTAAGTCCGTCTGCAGTGGGCAGCCCAGCACTGGGCACAGAACTCCAGATGTGTCTCACCAGAACAGAGCAGAGGGGAAGGACCACCTCCCTCATCTGTCTGGAAATGCTTTTCTTTCTTTGCAGGTGATCACAGCTGTAATCACAGCTTTACTCACTGCCTTTGTGCCAAAGATGAGCAGGTGAACTCTATTCACTTAATTCCCTTCTGCCCTGTCTGCTTTCCACTGCTTCCTTCTTTGTGTTTCAGGATCCATGTGTGCAAAGAGGGCCAAAGCTAAAATCTCCTTCCTAACACCAGATCTCCCTCGGCAGCTCTCCCAGTGAGATGTGCCATGCTTCCCACTTCATGCATGGATCTTACCCTCATTTCATGCCCCCTCAGTGACTGTCCATGGTGCTTACATTTCAATCCTAGCACCACTTCCCCCTGGAGCCAGACCAGGTGCTTCCTCCCACAGCAGAACTGAGCAGCTAGGTTTGGTACCTTTGCCTCTGGAGAAGGAGAAAAGCATCCCAGCCCCCAGGTAGAAAATTTTCTGTATAAATAGATGATATTGAGGCAGTCTCTCTCTCTATGGCATGGGCCTTTCTTTGATACAAGAATATATTTCCACAGAAATCAATAACTATAATACAACTGTCTTCCATTTCAAAGAATTGCACAAATGTAACTATAGACAATCTGTCTAAATTTCCCGTTCCTTTTTTTCCCTGGAGTATAGCTATGAACTAAGAGAGAATTAGAACCAAGAAGTTACTGATTTATCTTTTTCCTGAGTGTTTACTAGGCTGAATGCATTTGACCGGAGACTGCTAAGGAATGTTTTTAATGATGTTTCCAAAATATATTCTAAAGCCTGCCTGTTCAGTAATTACCAAGTAAGAAGGATGAGAGAAGGATTTTTAATTTACCTTAGAACTACAGCTATGGCCACCAAGTATTAACACAATTGATTCTGATTGCAATGGCAATCAGCTCAAGTCAAACATATGCAAATCAGGTCTTCTCGTACTGCACCCTTTGAAAAGCAACCATGCCAGTGTAGAGGCTGAGTGTCAGAGACTGAAAAGAGCACAGGTGATCTTCAAGATTATATTGGTCATTAGCTAGCGCAAAAAATAAAAGAGCAGTCATTGGCTAAAGCAAGGATAAATAATCACAAATTTATTTCACACTGTCAATTTTTTTCCCCTCATAACTGGTCATGCAGATGCAGCTGAGCAGTAACACCAAAGCCAACATGTTTGTTCCCAGCACCATACACTGTTTTGCATCAATGGAAACACGAAGCAGGGAGAGATCCTCTTGGTCAGTGAGAGGACACAGCTTATCTGAACTGAAGCCTGCATCCTTCTGAGAACCTAGATTTGCAATGATTTCACAATCTGAACTAAACGTGGGTACAATATTTCTGTAAATTTAAATCATCAAGGAGGCAGACAGAATGAAGTGGGCAACAAAAGTTATGTCATCCACTGCATCTGCCTGGTGTTTTCTCTTGACTGGTTCCCCAGTTGAGGATAGGATTTTAGCCAATACCAAATGAGTTCTGAAAATCTAAAATCTAATTTTTAGTTGCCTTTTTATCCAGAATTACTTGTCACCCCATACTTTCCTGAAGTGTGTTTTTAATTCATCACCAACACAGGCCACCATTTAATTAGTTCTGATGAAAAACATGCAAAACCAAACTGCAAGTGTGAGAGGTGGTAACACACAGAACAATCTAGACAATAAACTCTGCACAGGTCCAAGCACAGCCTGTCTCTTTTTTTTTCCACACAAACGTGCTCACACACATGTGAATGACTAGAGGGTCAAACCACTCTATGGGTGTTCAAGTTTCTGGTTGTTCAGCCTGCCAGGTCAGTGCTATAGAATGGCTCATTTACCATGACTTTCTGATTATGTCCAAAATTTGCTGAGCAGGTGGCATGGTGTTTGCCAAAAAAATTGTTTTGACAAGACACAGAATACAACTTTTTTGGACAGTATCCAATTTACCCAATGATGATTCTGCAATACCTTTTCATGCAGCATGCAGCAGAAAACCCTGATCTGACCTTCAAAAACAAACAGGATCCTGTGTGTTAAAGTAATAACCACAGAGAAAAAAAAAAAGCACTAAGTTCTGCCTGAATCTAGCCTGCATTATGTGGTGTGATTACCTGATCATTCTTTATGTCCAGCTAACTTCCTACTGGACTGTTACTGAGGATACAGGGAAAGTAAGGATCTTCCTTTTTCATGCATATTGAATTAAAATTGGCTTAAAAGCATCAGTTCTAAGCCAGGGTGCAAGTTCCTCTTCTTTTCCCTCATATGTCTGTGCCAAGAGTAATGCCAAGTGAGAGAAATCATAACCCTGGTAAAACATCAGTGAGCTGTTTGCACCATGCTGACAACTTTAATAATAGCCAAACAATTTGTAGATTGTCACAGTAAGAAAAGGGCAGACAGTTTTTCAGATTTTGCTTTGTCCCAGTGCTGCCAGCTAAACTCAACCTGACACATGCACACAGGGCTAGGTAGCTGGAGGTAAATATAAAGCAGATATTCTGCAGGAGACAGTATGCAAATGTTGGGAGTAGAAAGGATTTAGCTGTAAGAAACTCAAAACTGTATGTCTCTGTCAGCAAATCAATTTCCTCTTGGAGTTCTACCCCTCTCTTCTGCTGGGTTTTGTGTATGTTAATCAAACAAATTACTAGAAAAAATAAGCTGTCAGGAAACCAAAGAGCAGGACAACACCTTACATCCATGTCACGTTTTATTATCTGCTACATCTTCCCATGCAACCAGCCCCCTCCTTATCATCACCCTGCCATCACCACTGTCACCAGCTCCTGGGTCCAGTGACTAAGTATTGCCAATTCAGTGTGGGATTTATTAGCTACAGAGAGGATACTGTTGGAGCCAGCCATGCCAGATTATCATTTTAATAACTAAAATCAGTGTGATTTGTCAGGCCAGGGCAGCCCTTGTACTGTGGAAGGTTTCCCCACTCTAGTTATTCCCACTCAATCCCCACCCAAGCAGTGGCACTGGAGAAAGAGAATTGTTTGTGCCGCATTCTGTTGTTTCCAGCCACAGAAATTAAAGCAATATCCCCAAGCTACCCTATGGTATTTTTTCAAGGGCCAGAGAGGAATTCTATTTTGAGAGAACATTAGAATGTAAATGGAGGTGAAATTCTCTATTTCTCCCTTTCTCTCTTGCAGAACAAGTCTCAGACATTGTTCAGTGCTTCAAAGCTAACAATAAAAGACCGTCGTCTTATTCAAGTTGCAATGTTCAGTGCTTTTGTTCTCCAAATGTATTTTACCACGTGGAAAGGCTTTCTGAGGAGTTAATATACACTGCACAAGAATTGTCTCCGTATAAAAGAATTGCCACATTCTAAAAATAGTGGCAGCTCTGTTATATGTATTTGAGATTTTCTCTGATGTTGGGATCAAAGTTTGGCACTACTGGACTAAAAATCAGTTACTGATATGAATGACACTAGCCTTTAAGCAAGACCATTATGTGCTAGATGAATGTGAGCAAGGCCCACAGCCGGTAAATAGGTCACACCTGTTTTTTTCCTAGATATAGTATGGAAAAGTGTAGTGTGTTGTCGCACAGTGCAGTGTGGCATAGCGCAGGGTGGTGTTGCGTGGTACAACATGGCATGGAATGGCATGGTATGACACAGCATAATTTCATGCAGCCATATCCTCCTAGAAGCTATGCTGTGGCACATGGAGGTCAGGGAGGGGATTCAAGACAGCCTTCATGGCTTCACCAAGGGCAAGTCCCTCCTGACCATCCTGGTGGCCTTCTACAGTGGAGTGACTGTAGCACTGAACAAGGGAAGGGTTCCAGATGTCATCTTGTGTAAAACCTTTGACACAGTCACCCACACCATCATTTTCTCTAAATTGGAGAGAGGTGGATTTGATGAGTGAACTGTTCAGTGGATACAGAATTAGCCAGATAGTTGCATCCCTAAGGTAGCAGTCAACAGCTCAGAGTCCAAGTAGACATCAGTGATGAGTGGTGTCACTCAGGGGGTCTGTGTTGGGACCAATGTTATTTAATCTCTTCATTAGTAAGAGATTAAATGAAAAGATCAAGAGCACTCTCAGAAAACTTGCATGTGACACCAAGCTGAATGATACTGTTGACTCTCCTGAAGGATGGGATGCCAACCAGATGGACCTGGACTCTCTTGGGAAGTGGGCCCATGGGAATCTCATGAAGTTTAATAAGACCACATCCAAGGTGCTGCACCTGGGTTGGAGCAAGCCATGGTATCAGCAGAGGCTGGGGGATGAACAGGTCAGAGCAGCCCTGCCCAGAAGGACTTGGGGGTGCTGGTGGGTGAGAGGCTGGACAGGACCCAGCCATGGGCACTCACAGCCCAGGAAGCCAAACGTGTCCTTTGGTTGCATCCAAAGCAGCGTGGGCAGCAGGGCCAGGGAGGGAATTCTTCCCCTCTGCTCTGCTCTGCTGAGACCCCGCCTGTATCCAGTATCCAGCTCTGGTGTCCCAGCACAGGAAGGACATTGACAAATAAGGGGAGTTCCAGAGAAGGGCTACCAAGATGGTTAGTGGGATGGAGCACCTCTCCTATGAGACAATGTTGAGAGAATTGTGATTGTTCATTCTGGAGAAGAAAAAGTTTTGAGATGACCTAGTTGCAGCCTTCCAGTACTTCAAAGGGGCCTACAGAAAAGAGAGGGACAATTTATAAGGGCATGAGGACATCTGGAGAAGACTTCAAGTTAAAAGAGGGTGGGATTAGACTAGATATCAGGAAGAAATTTTTTACCATGAGAGCACTGAGACAGTTGAATAGGTTGCTGAGAGAAGTTGTGGATGCCCAGTACCTGGGAGTGTTCAATGTCAGGTTGGATGAAGCTCTGAGCAGCTCGGTCGAGTGGAAAGTTTCCCTGCCCACAGCAGGGGGTTGGAACCAGATGATCTTTAAGGTCACTTTCAATCCAAGCCATTGTAGAATTCTCTTATATCATTTAAAATATTGTAACATAAGTCCATGTCAATATCCAGGTGTCTTGTGCATTAGATACACTGTCATGTCCCCAGAAATCTCAAACTGTTAAAATTTGTCCTTTATAGAAAGACAATTCCTTGACGCTAAAATATCACTATTTGTCAACTATGAAGCTTCTGTACATGATCATCAGGGATTCCTCATTTCCATCAAATTCAGAGAATCTTTTCCCACAGGCTTTTAAATTGGTAGAAATACCGGGCTCTTATAGCTGCAAAACCCACCAAACATACTCTGGCATATAAGGGGCTGAGGATAAGAGGAGCCAGACAAAGGCTTTTCCTAGTCAAAGAAGTTCCCAGAAGAAGGAAGGACATGCACTTAACTCATCAACTCATCAACATCAGTTGTTCACTCTCTCAGACACCTCTCATTCATTTGCAAGCTGCCACCCACATCCACAGTTGAGCTGTTTTCTGGAGCGTGTGCTCTTCATGATGGTGACCTCCGATGTCACAGCTGAGTTAGCTCAGCTTTCTGCTTCCACAGCCCTACAGCCAACATGCGTCTTGATTTAAAGCCTGGGATTGCCCAGTGATGCTTAGCCTTGCCTTGTGGACTTCACTGAGAGATAGGGAGTTTGTTTACTTTCTGCAGGCTGATTAGGCTCTGTGTGGATTCAATGTCAAGCAGCTTATTCTCCTCACAAATTGCAGCGCATAACCAAACTGTGCTGGACATAAACCCCACATCAGCCCTGCTGGGATCTCACACAGGCACACAGGAAGTTTTATTTACAAGCTCTTTTAAAGTCATATGAAGTCCTTAGCCTAAGCAACACGTTTTGAATCCTATTCTTGATGTTAAGAAGTTTTGATATGCCTTCAGTGGACACATACTTAGGCTGACAAATTGGTCTAATTTGGATCAGATGAAGGTCCTTTATGTACTTGGAAATCTTACAGAACTCCTTCCTTGCCAAGTAGTTTTCGATAGACCTTTCTTGATAAAGGAGCATGTTATAAAAATATTTCAGTGCTCTCAGTTCTAGACATGCTGAAAAGCTGGCACATGAATGATGGTGTCTCAGTAGCTGTATGAATCAGTGAGTTATACAGAGAAAAAGATCAATTATTTAAATTTCCTTGTCAGGAATACATGAAAATTGTTACCATGAAAGCAAGGATGACCATTTAGGTAGCTTTCCTGTAGCAGAAAAAAAATAGTAGAAGCAATAATAATGAAAGCAGTAGTGAGACATGAAATAAAATTTTTAGGAAAACTGCCATCCAGAGGGACTTGGACAAGCTCAAGAACTAAACTCATAAGAACTTCATGTGGTTCAACCAGGCCAAGTGCAAGGTCCTGCACCTGGGTTGGAGCAACCCCTGGTATCAGCAGAGATCAGAGCAGCCCTGCCCAGAAGGACTTGGGGGTGCTGGTGGATGAGAGGCTGGACAGGACCCAGCCATGGGCACTTGCAGTGCAAAAAGCCAATCCTGGGCTGCATCCAGCAGGATGAGGGAAGGGATTCTGCCTCTCTGCTCTGCCCTTGTGAGACTCCATCTGGAGTCCTGCATCTAACTCTAGGTCCCCAACATCAAAAGGACATGGATCTGTCAGAAAGTGTCCAGAGGAGGCCACCCAGATGATCTCTGCTATGAAGACAGGCTGATATAGGGCTAGGGGTAATGGTTTTAAAATGGTTTTTTTACCTTTTTTTTTTTTAATGGTTGGGGGTTAATGGTTTTAAAAGAGGGTCAATTTAGATTAACTATAATATAAGAAAGAAGTGTTTCACAATGAAGGTTATAAAACACTTAAGTTACCCACAGAAGTGGTAGATACCCCATACCTGGAAGTGTTCAAAGCCAGTTTGGATGGGACTCTGAGCATCCTGGTCTAGTGGAAGGTGCTCCTTCCAAGACATAACATTTTATGATTCTATGACAGTATGATTCTATATTCTGTGTGATTAAGGCAAGAATTTTTTTAGAAGGACTTGTATATAAAATTATGAAAATTAGTAAGAAGCGAGAAAAACAGGTAAAAACTGAGAAGAGACTGCCATGCAGACATTTCACCCTGTACTAATAAGCCAGAAACCAAAATGCCAAAAACAAACTAAAGATGTGGTAGCCAACATGTCCTAAGGCAGAAGAGTTAGAGACGTGGTATCTCTTTCTAAGTCAAAAAACAAATGAAAAAATGTGCAGATTTCACATTCAAAGTCAGTCAGGGAACCAAAGAAGAATTTTTAAGCAGAAAATAACATTCATTTTTCATCAGCTCTGTCAGCTGGTCTGGTAAAATATATCCCTTCTCCCTTAAAAAGTTGCATTTAAAAATAAAAACAGATGTGATTCTCAAACAAATTACATTTCTTTCATGTCCATCCAAGATGCAGGTTTGGGGAATGTCTGGAACAGCAAATTAGCTAAAAAACACCTTCCTGAAACTACAGAAAAAAACCCAGATCTCTGCTAACCTAGTCCTCCTTGTGCCACAAAATGAGGTTATTATGCATAAATCTATTCATGCAAAAGGCTACCCATTCTCCTATTACTCAGTAGAAACAGCTTAACATTGGATGCAAGATAGAAAATGCATAAAAAGGTGGTACTCCTGACATTCAAACCACCTGTCTAAGCACTTAAATGAATAAAAGGAGGAAAAGAATCAGAATGAACATAAGAGGAAGAACATCCCATTACATCACCATACAACGTTGGACTCTTGAGGTGAGAGGATATTACAATTCACTTAATAAAACATCTGTAGTGTCATATTGAAGTAGCAAAAGGCAGAGAGCTATTGCAAGTGTGGATGCTGTTCTGCAGTTATAAAAATGTACAATCTGGTTTTGGCTTCTTTAGTTTCCAGCTAAATATAAGAAAACATACACCCACTTCCTTATGTATATTGTTGCCTTGTTCTCAAATATGCAGACAAACACTGCAATCTTATGACTTTTTTTTTTCTTTCTTTCTTTTTTTTCTGAAAGGACTGCTAATTTGCAGTCTGGGTTGTTGTTTGGGATTTTTTTTCAGTTTCTTCATGTCACATAGATCCGTTTGTGAATAAGATCTGTGTTCTTCCAAACTAATATTTACCACTCACTCTTCCAGGGACTCAAGCTACTAGGACATGCATGTAAGCCAGGATTCTTACATGCTTAATATATAATTCTCAGGATAGCTAGCAGAAACTACACATTTTCTCAATATACCAAGTTTTAGGTTTGTAATAAAACTTTCTTCCCAAAGTTGATTAGCTAAGGATTAAACCTGTAGAAATGTCCATTTGCAACTTCATTGGTGTCCTGTTGAGTCAATTTTCTTAGGGGTTGCTTGTAAAAATCTTGTCCCTCTTACATTTTTATCCAGGATTGAAAGTGTTCTTTGTAAGTATTATTTTATGTTTTCTTTAATAAAGCATGAAGTGTCAAGCAAATTGTAGCAAGTCTTCAAACTGCAGTAGGACCACCTGGATAGTAATGAAGAATTGAAAAGTATCAGGGTCACTGCTTTATTTTCTATTGTCTTGTCTTGACAATCTTGGCTGATTTCAAATTTTATAGAGTCTGGTTATGCAGAAAATACAAGGCATGTGCGTACATGTATATTTTTGTGTTTGTGTTCTTGTCTGTATTTAATTTACCAATTCAAATCAAAGAAACAGTGATGCTGAAGCATCCTAAACAAACTCTGAAACTGAGGAATCCTGCAAAAAGGTGACCAGACAAATGAAGTTTGCAAGAGTATGTACTGCAGCAGCAAGTTTGTCAATAACTATGTAAACATAAAAATAAAACAAGCTACTAATTCCCCTGCACAAGCACATCTGTGATGGAGATTATAGGAAGAGTTTAAAGACAGAGGAAGATATAACAGTATATCACAACTCGCTTTCCCACCTCCAGATGATGCAGCCATTTAATTAATTCCAAGTCTGCTAATTACATATTTTGGTGTATTCTGAACAGAGAATAGCATCCTCCTGGAATAATCACAGCTGGGTGAAGCTTCAGGAATTAAATAGTACAAAAAGGGATTTAGAAAAATAGAGTGAGTCCAAACACAGAACAGGAAACTCCAGAGCATAGCTGGAGGGTTCCTGGCAACAGGGGAAGTATCTGAAGTCATATTAGAAAAGTGATGTGAAGGAAGCTTTCCTAGGGATCCTGTGGAGTTTGCTTATGTCCACAAAGGATTATAAGAAGCAAAAAAAAAAAACAACAAACCTGCCCTGAGAGGATAAAAGGTGTTGGCAAATGGGACAGATTTCTTGTAAGGATTTAGTTCTATCTATCTCAGTCCAAGTGTCCTCTACGTAAAGAGTTATGTCATGGTAGCTTGTTATTTTCTCTTCTAATAACATAAAAGCTTTAGAGATTAGCAATATTTGGAGCTTCTTGGCACATATGTCTTAGAAGTTAGAAGTCATTCCATCTCAAAAGCTTTAGGCAGCCCAACATCAAACACACAGTGTCCCCTCCTCTCCATGACCACTTAGGGAAGAGATTGGCCAGACCAGGCATTCAAAGAAACAATTCTTTCTAAATGGATATTAAAAGCATTCACAGAGCATGAGATTACAGGACTTGTAAATGAGAACATTTGTTCTGGGAAAAAATCTTAGGAGCTTTTCCACAAATGCAAAGATGTATAAATGACCATTTCAGATAATACAAGCAGGGTTTGGTTAAAAATACTGTCATGCCACCTACAGTCTATCTAATGTAGACATCAAACTTGAGAGAAATGGTGTCCTTTAGAAGGCACCTAAGGTGACTAACTTGGGTTTAGACAGCTTCATTTGGCCAGGTGAATCTCACCTCACCTCACCTCACCTAGGTTGCTGATGGGTACAAAAATTGCTGCTCCAGGCGCATGGAAAGTTGTTTATTTTCTGAAGGCTGGATTGACGAAACAGCAGATGATGGTGGTTTCTTTCTGATTCTGAGAAGTTTACCTGTTTTAGAATGTGTATTATAATGAGAGCTAATAAAGGGTTTTTCCTTGAAACCCCTTTCCTCTGAAAATACTGTTGCCTTAAATCAAAACATTTTTCTTTAGGTTTCGTGATGAAAATAAAATCTCCATCAAGAATGAGTCAAAATAGAAGAAGGAAAAAAAAAAAGGCAATATTCCAAGTGAATGTAATTCAAAATACAGAGTAAAGATTTGTTCCATGCATAGATTAATTAGACCACATGTATATCATTGGATACCATGCCACCTTAGTTCTTCTTTGGTAAGAAATTTCCAAATGTTTGGGGTTTTTTTTAAACTTTAGTAAAATAAAATGTAAAGAAAGGTGAAAGAAATGTTTATTGCCTAGCTCTACATATAACACAGAGAGATTTGGCTGTAATAAAATTTAATGAACCTCAATTAAATTTTGATTGAGGAGTTCTTGCAAATAATTGTTTATAAACAATCCTGAAACAAAAAAGTGTTTATCAAAAATATTGAGAAAATTAATTTATTTAGAAGTTCAAATAAAATCACAGGCTGCTCATTAACAATTCATGAACATCAAAAAGACTGAATTAATTCTATGAAGGACTTAATATTAGTTGTTATTATCGCCTTACTTCCAACAGAATGTGATTGTTGTAGAACAATCCTGGTCAAGCAGTTCATTCTAACACCCTCAGCTGCAAGCAATCAAAAATTAGTTTTGGACCCAGCCCAAATTCCCAACCCAATGTAATAAAAAATACTATCAATCCTTCTGACTTACCCAGACTCTCAAAATTTCACAGAATTCAGATGACTCATGAGAGTGTTATTACAAAATAAAATAAAATTAAATTTAAAAACATGTTTCCTAGCCACTTTCATTTATGTTCCAGCAAAATAATTACTTATTTTTTTAATTCTTAAAAATTAATTCAACCTAACTTAGTCTCTCTCCACTAGTGGTCAATAGGAGTTTATTGTGGCTTGTTACAAAAATTATCACTCGTATGTTCTACTGTGTTTTGGCTTTTTAGTAAAATCCACTTGATGTTGTAGGAGGAATAGGACAATATGAAGTGCTTACAACAGTGAATTCATAGAAGTATGAATCCAGCACCATGTTTAGATACGCACACACATTCTTTTAAGCCTACACTTTTATGTAGACTTATGAAGATATCTTGTTGTATTATATTCTCCCAGAACCTTGTAGAAGGATCATTCAAAGCTATCTAGAACTAAATATTGCTTCACTGGGGAGAAGCTCCATCCTTTGAAGTGTTCACGGCCACGATGGATGAGGTCCTGAGCAACCTGATCCAGTGGGTGGCACCCCTTCCAATGCAGAGATCTTGAAACAAGATGATCTTCAAGGTCCCTCCCAACCTAAACCATCCCATGACTCTAGGATTTTAGGAGCTTACTACCTCTGTTAATTAACTCTTCAGAGATGGTCTTGGATGTGCAGTCCAGGACAAACACCCTTTGAAACCCTCTCTCCAAAATTTCAGATGCTCTACTACAAAGTTCGGTGCAGACTCATCTATCACATCCCTCACCTTTGCCCACATATCCACTGACCAGGATCCTGGGATTCAATGCCTAGGAGAAGGATCTCAGCATCCTCAGTGAAACTTCCTACGTGTCTCCTCCTGAGCTAAAGCCCAGCATTTCTTTTTGATTCTAAACAAAGCAAAAATTGTAAAATCTTTGCTTCTAGCTCAGTCTTTGTTTCAGAATCATTCTTTTCTCCAGAATTTGAATTGAGTGGCAGTTGTTCAGTCCATTCTAACTTTGAGCTATGGGTCCTATTATTACAAATTAGAGTTTTCAACCAAAACCATGTCCCTGCAAGATTTATATTCAGCACCAACATGTTTCTGATTTGATCATCCTGTCTTTCCCCTTCCTTTCTCCCTTTTCTTTCCTGTAAACTATCCATGGGTTCACACTGATTATAATACAAACACATCTTTACAATTACCTTGCAGTGCCTCTACAGAGAGGAGCTGTTAACAGCTACCACTTCCCCAGAGTTAGAAAGAAGTAAAGAAGTTGCTTCTAATCCAGATTTCATTGTCACTGCTCAGCCAATCCATGGAGGTACCACACAGGCTGGCTTCCTTTCCCAGGAGACCACACATAACTCATTGCCTCTGACCTGGAGAGAATTATGACTAATCAGCTGTATCAAAGTGACAGAGAGGTTGTGTAGCTGTATCTCAATGCAGTAATTGTTCCTGTTTATATGCACTGATAACCATTGCTATTTTCACTCCTTTTACTTAGGGAAAGACAAAAAAAATCAAACACAGACCCCCAAAAGCCTCTAAGCTTTTTTGTACAACTCAGTTTCACAAAAGTATCAGCCCTAAAAGTAAGCAAGTATAAAATATCATTTGAATGGCTAGGGAAAATAATAAGACCTGCCAAGTTAAACTAAAAAAAAAAAAATAGAGTGACTGTGTCCAACCCCACAAAATAGTCTTTCAAGAGATAATGTCTACATTAAATAAAAAATTAATCATTGAGCTACTTGCATGTTAGTTTTGGACGAGAGTTTGAGGACCAAGACAAACAGATGGATCAGAAGTTTTCATCATGGTTGACTCTTACCTGTTATATAGCATGTAAGATGATCTTGCCAATAGGTTCTCTCCTATGTCACTTGAAAAGAAGCTTATTCATTCAGAATATGAGAGCAGAGGTCACTCAATAGGATCTGACAAATCCTATATGCATTCCACCTCTACTAAATGTTTAGGATGACATGCCAAGATCACGTGCATTAAATCTGGGTGTCACAGCAAAATATAACATTTTTTTCATGTGCTGTACATGCTTAATTTTCCTTGATTTTTTTGAATTGGAGAACAGTGAAAATTAGTTCATTTATCATAAGTGTTAAATATTAACATGGGGCATTTAATATTAGCAGGCATTATTAAAAGAAGGAACGTCTATATCTGTCAGACCCTCTGGCTAAAGAATCTCCAAAGTACCTAAGTACTCCAAAGTCATAGAAAGTTTCCAGTCTTCCAGCAGGCATTTATCATTCCCATTAGATGAGCCTTCCTGAAGCCAGATGGTCCTTTCCAGAATGAAAAACACAAAAGAAGCCATCAAAGTAAGTGGCTATATCAGCAAACAACCAAGCTACATTTCATGTGTGTGCAGATTTTTTTCTGTCAGCAAGAAGGATGGTTCTTCCTGCAACCACGTGGGATTTAAACAACGTAGAGCATCCCTGATCACATTTCTCAGCAGTGAATGTGGCGCATTGCAACTGTACCTCCTGCAGAGGCACACATACATGCAGAAGAGTCCAGACCTGAGACTGGTTTTAGTTAGCTATTTCTAAAACAAAAAATCATGGCCCTGCTCTACCTCAGAGAAACCAATAATGAGCAATTTGCCGCTGCAAAGAGCCACCAAGGTTCTTACAGCAGGAGCCTGTTAACTATAGAAGTGGTGGGAGATTGCATCAGCTCTTAGACCTGCCTTCCTCTAGTTTTTCATCAAAGATGGACTGTCCTGTGCTAGTTAGTTTATAGGAAATATTTTAATATTTATTTCTGTGTCTCATTGTATCTATCTATTGATCATAACAGGGAGACTTACAATAGAAAAGACAAATCAAAGGGCTTCCAGACAATAGTACAGGAACACATGCAGAAGACCTTATTCTCTCATGAAGACCCAAGTGGAAGCCACCACCCTGTGCTAAGCTTTCTAGTTCTCCATATGGCATTCCTTGATTTTTTAAATCTTTTACTAACTCCACCTGTCCCTTCTTCATTTCAGTTTTATTGAAGTCCTCTTTGCACCATCTGAAGTTAAATGGCACTTCCTCAAAGGAAGAATAACATCAGAAATATATCTTCTAATTTATACACAGACACTAGTAATGTCCTGTGAGAGAAAAGCCCATTACTTTCACCTCTGTTTCATGTTAGGAATGAAATATAGGTTGACATGCAGCACTCTGTGAAGTAGCTTTTTTAAATATACAGAAAATAATAAATATAGTTAGTTAAAGAAACAGGGTGTAATAGCCATTTATGACATGAAATACTTTTTTTTCTTTGTTGTATAGTCAGGTATTTCCAGTTTTGAAAATGTCAACAGTGCAATCCAAAGGTACAGCACTCATTATCTATGAGATGGAATTTAGCAGTGCTGTATCGGAGAAAAATGAAACGAGCAAGAAAAAGGCCAACTTTGAAGACATAAAAAAACACCTAACTAAATGAAAGTGAAAAAAAAATCAATGCAGATTTTCTCAAGAAATCGAAAGCTTGCTGAATTGCTGAAATGTTGTTGCACTGGATAGGCCTCTTCACACCCATCTTCTCACTTTATCATTTGGTAAATATAATAAATGTTGTCTATCCTACTCAGGGTACATGAAGGTCCATCCTCTTTTTCACTTCATTTTTTCTCTGTTGATGCTCAGAAATTTTCACAAGCAAAGAGGAAAGGATTTGGACTGGAAGAGGTTTTGTAAAAGGAAAAACATGTGAGGAGCAAAAAGATAAGTTCAGAGTAATGGGTTAGACATTCTTCATATCANATATATATATATATATAAACAGTAAAATCTGTGTGTGGAATGTCTAAATGAACAGCAGATATAACATGGCACTGGAGGANAATAACATCAGAAATATATCTTCTAATTTATACACAGACACTAGTAATGTCCTGTGAGAGAAAAGCCCATTACTTTCACCTCTGTTTCATGTTAGGAATGAAATATAGGTTGACATGCAGCACTCTGTGAAGTAGCTTTTTTAAATATACAGAAAATAATAAATATAGTTAGTTAAAGAAACAGGGTGTAATAGCCATTTATGACATGAAATACTTTTTTTTCTTTGTTGTATAGTCAGGTATTTCCAGTTTTGAAAATGTCAACAGTGCAATCCAAAGGTACAGCACTCATTATCTATGAGATGGAATTTAGCAGTGCTGTATCGGAGAAAAATGAAACGAGCAAGAAAAAGGCCAACTTTGAAGACATAAAAAAACACCTAACTAAATGAAAGTGAAAAAAAAATCAATGCAGATTTTCTCAAGAAATCGAAAGCTTGCTGAATTGCTGAAATGTTGTTGCACTGGATAGGCCTCTTCACACCCATCTTCTCACTTTATCATTTGGTAAATATAATAAATGTTGTCTATCCTACTCAGGGTACATGAAGGTCCATCCTCTTTTTCACTTCATTTTTTCTCTGTTGATGCTCAGAAATTTTCACAAGCAAAGAGGAAAGGATTTGGACTGGAAGAGGTTTTGTAAAAGGAAAAACATGTGAGGAGCAAAAAGATAAGTTCAGAGTAATGGGTTAGACATTCTTCATATAATTTCATTAACCAACACTGAAGAGTCAGAAAACCAGAAGAATCAACAATCAAAAAAATCAAAATATCAAGGAATATATAATTTTTCAGCTTTTTCATTAAAGACCCTTAATTTTGCAAGGGTTCTAGGGGAAAAAGCATGTCAAGAAAGATTGCCATATAGAGAACCAAAAGATTTATATAAATATATATATATATATAAACAGTAAAATCTGTGTGTGGAATGTCTAAATGAACAGCAGATATAACATGGCACTGGAGGAAAGGAGAATATTAAAGAAAAAAAACCAAACAGGTTTGAGTTATTCCACAATCGATAAAAAGGAGACAGACAGTAACAATAACTGCTATGCTGTTGTAGATGACTCAGAGCCCTTGGCTGTTCTGATCCATCCTCAGACCTCCAGCAAGGACCTTATAGCCCCTATTAACTTTTCAGAAGAATTTGTTCCTATAAATAAAATACAAAAGAAAATAGACTGCTGAAAAATTAGGCAATTGATTCAGAAGAAACAAATAAAAACATAGCCTAAAAGAACTAGTCCAAACCTAAGCAATCTATAAGCATCATGAAGGTTTTGGAAAAAATACTATATTAGGATCCCAGATAAAATATGTGTCATAATTCAAAAGCAAAAGAAAGCAATCTAATAACACTCTGCATGGCTCAATGGGAAAGTTAAGGAGGCTGTCACAGGGAAAAGGTCAACAGTTAAAAAATTGAAAGCTTTCTCAAATAAGGGAAACAGGTCAAAAGAAAACAGGTCATTTGAAGGGTTAGGACTGCAGAGAACACACAGGGTGGCTTTTTTATTGGTGGCCACATATTCATTAAATACTTCAAGAGGGAGATGCAGGTGAGTTAATCAGTGGAACTGCTTGATGACCAAAGTATGAAAAAGAGATTCAGGGCACATAATTCCACAGTAAAAAGCTCCATGAACTCTTACTATCAGCCTTCCCCATCCTGCACAGAGGAAATACCTTCATATCTAACTTTTTCTGTAGCTGATAGGTCAGAGAGGCTTGACATGATACAGACAAATACACAGAGTGTTTTAAACCCCACAGGCAACCAAGACACCACCAGGACTGCATGGCATTTACCTGAGAGAACTGGTGCCAAGGTGATATGTCCACAGAAAAGGGTCAGGCAGTGTCTTGTGAGCACAGAATGCCAAGTCTGACCTCTGTAACACGGTGAAAGATCACAGAACCAAGACAGCCTGGTGGGAGAGGCTCAGCACAGCACCTGTGAAGGGAATTCCTGACTTGGTTCAACGTCTGTGTCTCTAAGCTGATCCAATCAATATCCTAGATTTAGTTGCCTAAAAACAAAGGAAGAAAAATATTTTGGGAAGGTTCTTTCTGGAAAGACTGTCAAAGAAGCAATGATAAGAGGCTGAAGGAAAAGCCCTTTTATGGACGTGAAACTGTTTAAAGGATGGGAACCAAAAGGCAGGGGTCAATGGTCACTTCTCAGAGTGGAGAAAAAGGATTAGCTATATGGGACCAAAAAGCAACAAGCATCAAGCAGAAATTATCATCTGAGAACAAAACATAAAACTTTATGTTGCCACTGTATAAAAACTTGGCACATCCACATCTTGATTATTGTTTATGGTTCTTATCTCCACACCTCCAGAAAGTTATTGCACAGATAGAGAAGATACAGAGGAGAAAATTATGATAAGGACGGAGCTGTAGTATCTGGAAAAATTAAAAATATATCTGTTTTACAGTTTTGAGAGAAGACTCAGTAAAAGCCTGATTGAACTGAAAAAAAAAATTAAGTCAGTGGATTATCAAGGCACAGAATTATTGTTCATCAGGCCCCACAATGTTAGAACTATCTGGACCACTTCAGAAATAGCTTCTGAACACTGAAACTCGTAGGAGCCTAAAACAGTTAAAAGGATTTAGCCTTTCACAGCCAGGGAAGTTGTCCTCATGGGAAGTTATGGAAAGAGGCAAGACCAACAGATTCAGAATGAAATTAGCCATAGGTAAAAATCCACGACCAATATGCTACTGACTGCAGCTGGGCACAGTGTGGGAATACAGGGGGAGGGAGAGCCGAATGGCAGATTGGCTCACGCTCACAGTCTCACTTTCTGCCCTGTCAGAAGTCTGTGCTATGTGGGCCACTGGTCTAACCCAGAAAGATATTTCATTTTTTCTCAAGAGATGAAATAATGTGACATAAGCCCTGCCCTGAGGACATCTCTATAGCAGTGCTTTATTTATTCTTTTCTTCTTTTCCTCTGATACCATCCATCAGTCTGGTCCACATCGTCAGTATAACCAATGTGTCAAAGCAGCAGCCTAGACCTAGACAGATGTTTTATCAGGATACATGCTTCCTTGCCATTTCCTAACTTTCCCAGTTTTAATCTTCCTTATATTATTCTGAATAAATAAGGTGTTTCTGGGAAAAATGAAAATATATAGAAGCTCATAGAATAAAGACACCTTTTATTCCAGTTTCATTCTGATATTTTCATTCTTGTGTGTTGCATAGACTGACCATGGGCTTGATACAAAAGACTGAAATGAGGAAAGAAATTTTCCAGGGTTTTGTTGGTTGATTGTTGTGTCTTGGGGTTTTTCCAGCTTGTCTCAACTCCCAGTATAGAATACAGAACAAAATAACAGACTACCTTCAGAGTAATGCAGAATTCTTGCCACTCAAATTTCCTTCTAGTGTCTGCAATGCCTACTGATGTTCACCTTCAATTTTCAGAGGGTTCAGGGCTCTCTGCCACCTTGTCTTTATTTGATGTATAAGCAACGTGGGAAGAAAATGTCTGATTTTCTGTGTGAAAGGCATACTAATGTTTATGACTTTCTATGTCTCACCTAGGGAAGATGAAAAAACTCCCAGACAGAGAGGACCTAGACATGCACTCAGACACATGCATACTCTGATCAAAATGGAAATTAAGAAGTTCTGCTTTGAAAAACTAAGAAATATGGGTACATCTATTTGCCGTGCAATCTATGTTTGAAAAATGCTTGCATGAATGCATGAAGTGTTGGCAGAGCACATTATCATGTGTTGGCCTATTTCAAACACTATCAATTTGAACTAGCTGTTACACACAGTGGCCTTATTTCTGTTGGTCTGCAGTAGAATATTGGTTTTACTGTACAATTTGCCTAATTTTCAATAACTCTGATTTCCCTCCTGCTTTATGCCTAGCCAGTGGAAGCAAGATAAAACGTGACAACTCAGATACTCCAATTTAGCAAGATGCATTTTGCTAAATCATTCCTGTGCATCAGAACCACTGTCTATTTGTGTCTAGCAACATCTGGCAAACAAGCACTGATATATTATAATGTTTATCATGCCAGATGGCAATATGTCTTCAATGTCACCTGCAGGATGAAATAAAACCTTTGTTATCACTGTTTCTTACCCACCCACTCACTTCCTCCTTCCCCTCTCTCCAGTCATCGTAAGAGAGCTCAGTTCTCTGCTGACAGAGCATCTGTGCTTAAATATTAAAATAAATGTAGGAAATGGCAACAGGTTACTACACAAACCTAATTGCTTAAAGGTATGAACCATTTAATTAACTAGAAATTTTATAGTAGTTAAATGACCTACCATTTTCACTACAAACACAACAATTTCTGCACAATTAAAAATTACTCATAAACTATCATTGTGGACAATGCTAATTGTGTACTGCAAGGGAAAAAATATCCAAGGTCATGCCTATTTGAATGCATCCACATGAAGTCAAAAGGAAGCATTCCCAGCTGCATCCATGGAATATCAAGTGCTTTCTTCTTCCACTTGGGATTCTCCATATGTTACCTCCTTGAACAAGGGCAGTTTGAAGTCATTATAATCTTCTATTAATGAGGTTTACCTATCAGTCTCTTTTCTGAGAGTTCTCCTGTGATGGATTTAACCTGGGGCTGCAAAATAGTAGGGTGGGAAAAAAACTGAGTAATTCTCTTAGCTTGGTCATCAGAAGGAATTTTTTTGCTTTGAATATTCTCTAGTACTTTATCAACAAAATCTTGGTTATCTTCAAGAAGAGTGTGATTTATTTTCTACATTTTAGACCAGTTAGAATGAAAGCTTCTATGGATCAAACATGTATTTTAAACATAAAGGATATTTATTTTCAAAAACCAGTATCAGAAACCATCAAATTTTGTAAGTCTCACAGTTATTCATATATTATGGGTTCACTTTCCAGGAAAAAATGAATACACTGTGTTTCACTAGAAGTTCCCTGTTAACAATCAAATCAAGATACTTACCATATATCAAAGGATTCAGCTTCCCCATAAAAAAAATGCAAAAATAAAACCACCACCCTTTTTAAGGTGCATTGTTGTTAGCGTTCATAGATTAAGAGGAATTTTAGCAACAAAGTTATCTTTGAATACTTTTCTAAAGGCCTGAAATAGCCCAAAATTACTTCCTTTGGCATTCTTCTTTAAGGCCTGTGGTCATTGGCCTGCACAACAGAGGACCGAAAAATTGCTCAGTTGTGTATTTGGTCCCCTAATTACTGTTTAATTTCTCTTCCATTCCCACAAAACGAGTGCTACAAATGAAAATGAAGTAGCAATTTGGGGGCCAAATGCCCACTTGTGCAATTCTTGACAGTGCAGCTACTTATTAGTGGTGGCAAATTAAGCATGACATCCGAGCAAATGAACTCTCATTTAGATCATCTGGAGAAGGCCTTATGGTCACCAACCATTTGGAAATCAACAAAAGTCCTGCCTTTGATTTTAGAGGTACAGGCTTAGACTTTGCTTCACAAAAGGAAAACCGGAGTGATTGTGAAGAGATGTGTTTCCTACTTAGTTCAGAACCTGAACTGACATACTTAAGTCTAGAACTAAGGATTTAAACAAAATAAAGTCAAATCTCTTGGGATCTTTGTACCCATCACTAAAATTAAAGGAGAGCTCAGGAAACAAAAAAAAAATGGTTCCTATTTATACAAGTGTGTACCTTCAACTGTGTATTGTCCAGCTTTGAATATCCAAGACTGAGAGTATGATTTGCTTTCCCAAGTTTAGAGCAACATCAAATTTAGCTTCAGGTGATGGAAGAAATTAGCTGCTTCTAGTAACCCCAAAAGTGTGCATGTGAGAAATAGGATCAATTCTATCTAAAATATGTACATATACATGACATATAAGCTAAAGATGCATCTATTAAACTGAAAAACAGTAAAAGATTTAATGAAAGTTCTATTTCTACAGTATGATCCTTCTGAATCTGTCTGTGCCCTGAAGACAGACTAAAGGACCATGACCTTCTGTACCAACACAGAAAATAGATTTGGTCCCCCCTGGAAAGTCCCAAAAGACTATTAAGGTCAGATTTCCAGAGCACAAGAAAGAAAAGAAAAAAAGAGTTATTTTGGCCCAAATACTTCTGACTCAAAGCAGGTAAAATGGAGGAGGGAAGCCTCTGAGTGCACTTTCCCTTGCTCTACAGAGATGCTGAGGATTCATTTCAGATTCATTTTCTCTCACATGCTGGGCATCTCAATCTAATGATTTTATATGCTCAATGGGTTGGCTGGTAGAGGCATCGGCCTCTGAGCACCATATAGGTGCCATGGTTCTGCCTTGGATCCCTCACTTTCCATCAGTGACTGCCCAGGGAGAGGTCTTCTTCCCAAGGTCACAGACTCTGCTTTAATGCTGCAGGGAGCTGAACTTGTCTCCCACAAGCAGAGGGAAGATGTGTGCAGAGAATGCAAGAACACTCCCTTTAAACCTCGCAGACAGTGACGGCCAAGCTGCAGCAGCCCTGAGCTCTGTTCAGTGGGGGTTCGCTGCCATCCTCTTCCAGGATATGGTGTCTGTTACAGGTGAGCTGCTCCGAGGGCAATGCAGGTATACCCTGAGTCCAGTAAGTCTCTGTGGGATCACTCTTTGCCTTACACAGCATGTCAAAGCTCATGAAAAGCAATTTCTCTCTCAGTGCCTTATTTTCAACTGGGAAGCATTTGAAGGGAAGCACTTGCCCCTTGAGTGCTCAAGTGTGTGCTTTGTATTGCCAAGAAAGGGCACTCCAATAGCTCTTCTGGGAAAGAACACTGCATTTCACATCACCCTATGCACTTTCAAGGGGCTTTGCAGAAATGGCTTGTTCTGGGACATCTATGAAATATAATTAGGAAGAAAAATAAAGATGCTTTCTTCTCTTTCAGGCTGAGATAACCCACAGTGAGAAAAATAAGACTCTTTTGCCTTTTCCTTGCCTGAAGTTCTCCAGCCCCTGAGAGGTCATCTTTGAGATAGAAGGGTTTTAATTTCCTAACTTATAAAGCAAGCAATTATGATATTCAGGGAGACAGTGTGGATTTTATGAAGTTAATTTCTGAGCAAGAGAAACAAAAGTAGTCTGTATCCACAGAGCAGCAGCCATACTCCTCTATGGGACCATCAGGTCTGATATGACCATCAGGTCTAATATCTGCAGGAAAACTGGTGGCTACAGCTGGTACCATGGTGGTTATGCAACTTCAGAGCAAGGGGTGGGGGTAATGTACTAAGGACAGAAATGTGTGTTGTCTCCAGGTTATCTCTAGTTCAAACCATGTGTAGAGTGAAAAGAAGTATTTATAGGGACAAAATCGGCTTTCACTTTTAATTGTAGTATAGCTCATTTGGGCAGTGTTGAAAGAAATTAGGTCTTTTCACAGTGTTTTGCTTTGTTTTTTTTCCACCACTGTGAGATGTAGAATGAAAACCAGGGATGTTTTGAACCACCGTAAAGAAAATCAATTACATTTAATACTCTCTATTACTTTTTTCTCTGGTTATGTGTCTATAAACACACAGAGGTCCATGGGAAAAAGAGTTCTGAGCACTTTGGCTGCTGCCAGGCTGCCTTCTATATTTGTGCAGATCACACACAAAGGACATATTAGGTCTCTGCTGGCTGACACCCTGCACAAGGCTGGCCCCAGCCATAAGGAGAAACAACAATACCAAGGTGCCATGTGAGGGCAATACACCAAGCCATGTTTATGGCTAGCTGTTCTGTCTCCCTTCAGACTTTTCTCCTTGTGTGCAGAGGCCTCTTGCTTTTGCACTTCTCCAGAGAACCTGGAGAAGTTTTCTTTGACAAAACTTTATATTTACTTTCCTTCTGAACTCTCTCTAACCTTTCTGTGCTGTCTTTGAAACATGGCATTTGTAATAGACTGCTGTATTCCAGCAGTGCTACATAGAGAAAAAAATTTGCTTGCCTTATATGCACATAACCATCTTCCTTGTTCATCTTATCACTGGCCTGAATGCAAAATCTCAAATCTATTGTGACATTTCTTCAGCTCAAATAAAAATGTAATTACTTTTCATAAGGAGTTTTAACCCTGCAATATTGAAACTTCGGGATTTCCTGAAATTGAGAAGTTGTGACCCAATATGTTCCAGCATGGATCAGACTGACAGCTCCCACCATTCTGTATCACACAGATATCTCTCCCCACTGCACGCACATCTAGCACAGCCTGGGGGGATCCCTGGATGGGAAAGCAAAAGGCAGCAGAGGAAAATGTTCCTTGGGCAGTCTGGAGGGTGGGATGGACAGGAGAGCACATGTGAGAGGTTCAATACAGATTTCAGAAATAATCTTTTCCATCATGTAGTATTGCATATATTCTTTAAAATGAAGCAGACAGTACATCTGAGGAAAGGGAGAAGGGACTATGCAACTTTTGAGCTGGTCTCAAAGAGTCTGGGTTGCTCTGTTCCAAGGCGAGAGACAGGTGGGCTAAGACAAACAAGGAAATCACTTACACAGATGCCTGTCTTGGCTTGGAGTGATATTTCCCCTCTCATCTGCAGTGTATATTGTAGTCAACTAGCCTAACTTTAACCTGCTAAATGGAAGTCACGATGACTTCATCCCATCAGTCTAAAGCATCCAACTGCAGGAATATCTATGTCCTAATCAACTGAAGAGCATGGAAACACAGGACTTCCATTACAGCCCAGTATAAAGGCAATGTATCTCACTAAATCCAGGAATGCTATTCCAAAAAGCAAATCTAGGCCAACGTGTGTTGCTGTTACTGAGCCCCTTGCTGTGGACATCAGCAAGAGTAGGCCCTGAAAATAAAAGTCAGACAAGTCAAATGTAGAGTTTACACATTGCTTTCAGAGGGCTTGGTTCTAATCTCTTTAGTATAAATCAGTAGCAAGCTTATTTATGTCATTACAGTTATATCAAGCAAATCAAGGTGCTCAGGCCTTGTTTCACCTCCTCTTACTAATATTCTGCCAGGATTATTGATAATACTGCTGCACAACCAAGGAAACTATGAAAAATATTCATTTCAAGCTCCACTGCAAACAGAGTAAAATAATCAATATACACTTACAAACAAGAAAGAAAAGAACTTTGCTTTGGAACAAAACTGGGCTTAAAAGTAAAATGTAGTGGGAATAATTGGAAGAAAATAGTAAGTATACAATTAAAATAACCTGTTTAAAGGAACATTCTCCAGATAAAATCCATACTTAGTTTACTTCTACTTTTTTTTGCTTGACTGCTTCCTTTTTCATTTAGCTTTCTTTTTTTTTATTTTCTTACTTTTTCCCTCCATTAAGTGCAATTTTTGTCAGTTTGGTTCTGTCTGAAGTCAGTTTCATTTCCTTGTTCTTTGCTATTGGAACACTGCTCACTGGCTTTATCTGAGATATCTTTTCAGATGAACAAGAACCTGAATTGAATGATTAAGCATTTTGTGCTTTTTCCATCCTTTCAGTTTGCACAGAGATATATTTTGCTTTTTTTTTCCTAGGTATCACTAAAATTAGTATTAATTTCAATCAAATGGGAAAGTTTTACCAGAAAAACAATAACAAAACTAACTCCTTTGGAAAAAAATAAGACATATTATATAGTCTACAGTTCGGTTTTATTTAATTGCTTAATATTGTTTTCAAAAATTTGTTTAGAACATACCCTTTTATAATCTAAAATAGCATAAATTGTTGGTTTCTCTTAGATAGACCATAAAATGCAGATTAATTTTGTGATTGGATGCTCAGCTGGAGTTATTCTTTACTTACCACAGAAAAGCAGATGTTTCATATCCTCTGGGTAACTGTAGACCATAAAAAATCATAGAAATTTTTCTTCTTAACTTAAAAAAAACCCCAATGTAATTAAATAATGGTTCCATGGTGTTTCCATTCTAAATCCAGGCTCATTCACCAAGAACACTGAAATATGACAACCCTGTATGAATTTGAAGCACATAATTAGAGCAAGCCTCAATAGTAGAATCTTATTCCTTACTGCTTTCCTTACCCTATGAGTTGTAAATATTTGTTTCTGTACAATTCAAACTTATCACTCAGTCACTAATGAGAATGCAATATTGACTGTCAGCAGGAGAAAAATGTTTTACTGGGAATGTCCCAAAGATTAACTGAAATTCAGACAGCTGCATAGCAACATTTTGTTTGAGCAGGTATATATGGAAAGATTCCTTTGCTTAACCTTGGCTGTGAACTTGTTAGGAAGAGAGTAGGCTGATCTGTGTCCATGCTTATGGACATGATATCAAGCAGTAGTGGTTTAAACAAGGGGTAATGGCTTCAAGCTGAATGAAGGTAGGTCTATATTAGACATTAGGAAGAAATTCTTTACTCTGAGGGTGGTGAGGCTCTGGAACAGGTTGCCCCGAGAAGTTCTGGCTGCCCCATCCTCAGAAAGGTTCAAGATCAGTTTGGATGGGGCTTTGAGCAACTTCGTCTAGCAGAAGGTATCCCTTCCCATGGCAAAGGCATTGGAGGGAGATGTTTAAGATCCTTTCCAACACAAGCCTTTCCGTGATTCTATGATTTTATCTGACATCATATATCAGTTACTTGAACCACTAATGGAAGAGAAGCCAGGTGACTCTCATTACTTATCTCAGAAACATTTGTCTTGGAGAAAGAACAAATCATTGTGGACAGTTATGGCAGACCACGCAATATACAGCAGTCTCACAGCCCATAGCCCAGGCTTTGCTTTTGATCTCTCTCCTGAATTAACACTCCTCATTCCTACTGCAGGAGACATTAACAGCCAGAGGCACAAAGCAGGATGCCTGTGGGCTGCACAACAGGCAGGGCAGTAGCAAGGGCTTCCCGAACAGAAACAGCTGAATGGGCGCAGATTCAGCAGGGAACTGGGACAGCAGGTGGGAAGATGAGATAGGAAAGGAAATTAATGGGGAGAACAATCTTGTGGTGCTGGACCACAGCCTCTCTGCATCGTCTGGCACTGTCCCGCTGAGCCCCCGGGCTCAGTAACAGAGAGTGTGTTGCACTCTCTGTTACTGATAGAGGTTCCCGGTGCTGTGAGCACTTGGACAGCCCTGAATAAATCCACAGAGCTGCACCCTGTCTCTTCCAGCACTGCTGCACGGCTGGGAGTTTTCCTGACACAGATGCCAACCATTTCATCATCACATAGGGGAGGAGAGATGACCAGAGACAGGTAGCTTGGGCAGGGAGGGCAAAATGCTGTATTAGAAGTTAAGGAAGTGGAAGCTTTTGCTCATCAATTCTTGCTCATTATCTGAATGAAAAAATGGATTTGAATAGCTCTTCATTTGAGTCATGAAGAGCTTAAACTACCCCACAAAAGCAAGGTCCATTTGAACCTACTTTACACTAATTAGATATTGATATGAGCAGTGCTTTCTTCTTCCCTTAGCCAGAGATCTCAAAGCGCTCCATAAAGCTGGTTGTGCATTATTTCCCACGAGCTGCACCTTCCCTTTCATTCTTGGGGTTCTCCTGAGTGTCTGCAAGGCCATGCACCCAAAACCCTGTCCAGGTTCAGAGCTGCATTTCTTTTACTTCTTTTTGGAAGAAACAGCAGGATAACAGCTCTGACTCCAAAATCTTTCAAGTTCAAGCTAGTTCCTGGTGACTGGCAGCATGCCACTCCCTGTGCAGGCTCTCTATCGATTACCAGAGGGGCTCTGTGCAGAGACAGCAGTTTTCTCCTCCACAAGTGCAGAAATCAGAGCCAATTTGACCAGAGGCTGATGGTGAAACAGAAATCAGAGTGGAAGTGAAGGAAAACTAAAGTCACAACAATAAGGCTGTGTAGGTGAGATGAACACAGAAACCAAGTCCTGGGCAGATCTTTCATGCCAGTGGAGTGGTTAAGTGACATGCCTTACTCAGTACAGCCCTAGCAAGTTCAAAAGTAGCCACCAGATCTTTTATTCCTTTCCATTAACACCCTCAACACTGGGTATCACTGAGTAACTACTAGAGCATTAGCAGCGTGGTGAAGCGGTGCATTTTTATCATTTGTGCTAATATATTTACTCTCTTACAACTTGCCAGGGTTTGTGACTAACAGCATCAGATACCAATCAGCAAGTATTGTATTTCATAACCTGTTTTTCTAGAACCTTATAACAATGCCAAACAGATTCTTAAGCCACGGCACATCTCTCTTTCCTTCTTTGATTTCTTTTATTTCCTTCAGCAAAGCTCCTTTTGAAACAGTGAAAAATTCCACACAAGGCAATGAAGATTCAATATACATTGCTTAAGAGAATTATTTCCCTATAAATTGATTTCAAAAAAAGATCTTGGCATTTTGACCAAAACCACATATCTTAAATTATCTTGTATCCCTCCAAACACGCAGTCCTAAGCCCTTTTTTGTCCATACTAGAAAGACAGTCATACTTTGGCACAATTTAAAAGCTTTGAGAGTGATGATGATTTAAAACAAAGTATTCCCCAAGCAGGCTGTGGACTTGAGCAGAAACAGCCGCAGAGTCCTGCGGGGACTTCACAGCATAGAATTGATTTAGCAGGGAAGTGTGTAGATTGAACAGTGATGGATGCTGTAGAAAACTGTGTAATATAGAAGATAGATGGTCATTTGAAAAAGATCAAGGAAAAACACACTGAAAACCAGAAGAGCCTCCAGCTTTGTTCAAATTATGGTCAGTATCAGGCCCAGTAAGGCCTCAGAGACAAAGTGCGTGGATAAAGCCATGCTCTGCAGTATCCTTTCTCTGCAGAAGGGCTGCCCCAGTGCCAAAAGCTGTTGCTGCATTAGATGTCATTAGACATCAACACAGCTATATGAAAACTCCTCTTACACCACATAGGGACATGCACATGGGGTGTTCACGCATTAAAATACTGATATTGCTGGTGCCAGGCAGAGGGAAAATAAGCATCCAACATCCCCAGCTTCTCCTGGACAGGGGCTCGGCCCCCAGATGTGCTCCCAGCTCCCCTTCCTGCCTGTGCTGGAGCAGGTGCTGCATGCAAGGTGCTGCATGGATGGTCACCATGGGGCCAAGGGTCTTATCCTGAAAGGGATGGCCAGAATAGGAGAGGAAGAAGCAATGTGTGCCCTGCATTGCTTGTCACCTAGAGCTCATTAAATACATCTCTTATTGTTTCTCTGTTTTTTCAAGAGAATTGTTTGTTCATGGTGACTAAAAATGAAGGCTATCCATCAGTCTTACTCTTAGAAAGCACTTCAGGCCCTTTTATGTTCTGCAAGCAGAAGATGGAGTGATGGAAATATGTCTGCAAATATTCCCTGTCCTCTCAAGAAAACATATCCCAAGACAAAATGTTGCAAAAAATCAGCCATGCTATTTCGATAAATTCCTATATGAAGCTATATAAAGCTATATAAAACCTCATCCCATTGTAAACACCAGAGAAAGCAATTTTTGAAAAGACACTAACAGAAAATGCGTACATTTATGTTAATGTAAGTTAAATTCCAAGGGTTCGTTTTGAGACTACTTCCAATTCTTAATTTTGCAAATGCTGTTAATACCTTCAATCCCTCATTAGCATATCCTGTATGCTCTTTAAATTATACAGAAACTGCTATCAGAAGCCTGCTAAGGGAGATTCCAGAGAACCCTGACACACAAAAAAAATATGTTTAATATCTACATTTTAACATTAGTCAGAGCCTACATAGATCAAAGATGTACTCTGGAACAGCATGATTATAAGCCTACACAAGTGAAAAACAGGAACCAAATGAAAGGGCGGGACCCTGAGCATCTGCATAACTGTAGACTAAATACAGTCATAAAGGAAAACGCTTTGGGAGACACTAATGATCTGTACACTACAGCAGTATGAGAAGAGTTGGGACAAAATGCTGGCACTGAAACCCTAAAATTATAGCAATAAAATTACTTTTCTTCCTCAAAGTTTCTACTGCTTTCCATGTTGTTCTTCATAAGAGCAAAATTCTCTATTTATTATAATATTTAAATGAAGAAGCCTCAAACATAGATAAGCAAAAGATTTTGTCCATGAAAAATTCTTACAAGTGCAAAATTTGTAACATGAAACTTTGAAATTCAATACATTTCTGTAAAACTTTTAGGAAACATTGTGTGTACAAACAGACTTCTTTCAGAATATCTGAGCAAAAATAGAGCTGATTTTGAAAGGGTTGAAACCATTTTCCTGCCATTTCTCTTTGCATTTTCAAAATGCTGGAGGGATTATTTTTCAAACTACAAGAAGTGTGGAAAATAATGTCAAAGTAAAAGACCTCATGAAAGAAGGTGAATTATTTTTTGCCACAGATTCATAAAGTAAGCTTTCAGTCTTGGAGCAATGCATCTTCAGGAGTTTAATTCAATGACCATGCTACTTGGCTCATTTGCTGATTGCCAATTTTGCTGATTATTTCTTGATCTGAATAACTCCTCTTAGGGGGAAAAAAAAAAAAAAAAAAAAAAAAGGTAGCAGACTCATTTATCTGCCCTGAAACTACTAAACAATTGACTGATTTCAATCCCCTCATTTGAATTTCCAAATACAGAAAAGCCTCTAAATGCCAATATATTCCTTTCCACACTCATATGTCAGAATATGCCAGAAAAGTTCGCTAACATTTTTCATTCCCATGAAGTGAAGAGTTTCACAGGTTGTGAACAAAGTTCATTTTGTCAGCTCATAAAATAGTTTTATGTGAGGAAATACAGCAGCAATTCTCTTCTATTTCAGAATTAAGGAGTGGGAAATCGTAATTAGACATTGGGATAATATCAGCTAGTTACACAGAACAGAATAAAATGCATAAAGGGTATAAACTCTCATGCTTCAAGACATTAGTCAAGCAGTAATGGATGGGTTAGCACAGAGATACCCCTGGGGAGTAGGCAATTTTTTCATTTCCCCCTTCATTTATCGCCTTTGAAAGCTAACTGATCTGAACAGGTGTAAATGAGTCCAGTGGGTCTAATGAGACATATGAAAAAGAGGATGGGAGTTGCAGCGAAGATCACTAGTTTGGAAATGAAGCTTCGTGAGAAGAAATAGCTGAATAATGCATTAGCTTTCCTGACAGCCACCCCTGCTACTTTTACCCCAGCTCCTTGCCCCACATTTTGTCACTGCTTACCGAGGTGAAGCAATTAAGCATGTCGATTCTCAACTACCCATAACCTATTGCTGGCTCCCCAGCAGGGATGAGCCTATTATGTACATATGAATGCAGCAGCTTTCCCATTTGTACAGACCAGTACATTTTTAGGATCAATTTAGCTCACCGTTATAATGTGCAAAGGAGATGTAATGTGCCTTCTTTCTTAACCAAACAATATCTTTCAGTGAATTTTTTGTCTTCATCCCAGCGTGTGCTCTTTCCCTGGAGGAAACACGGTGTGTTATTTGAGTTTGGGCATCAGCTACGGCTTGTCTTCAGTGATGGTTGTTTCTGTGCAGAGATGACTCTTTTTGCAAAATCCTAATGACAAGGCACAGATTGTAACCTCAGTAAAACTAAACAAACTGAGCCCTACAATCCCCATTAGCAATTGATTTTGGCTACTAATTTGTGGCAAAAACTACCAGTATCCAGTCTCTCCTAGCGTTTTACAGGGAGATAGCTGTAAATCCTACAGAAAACCCCTCTCTGTACTGAAGACAAAGCTTATGTGCATAAACCGAGGTGCCAATAAATTCAATGCAAGTTGTCCATAAGCCAGATTCTCAGCTGGTGTGGACTGGCACAGCTCCACGCATGTCAATTACCAGCAATATGATGTCTGTCTCTGCTGCTTGTAGGCCATGTGCTAATTTGCAGGAGGAGAGGACGCATCACACTGGATGTCTCTTGCTGGGCTGCAGCAGAGCACAGTGAATTAGCTGTTTGCACGCATTGATGGTCACCCCGTTTCACCCAGGACTACAGTGACTTGGGCTTTGACCCAGACTTGGTTCCCAGCTCTGCAGGAGGGGATCAAAACATCTCCTTGGTGGCAATTATTGACCCCTTATAATGGATGATGTGATGAGTAGCTGCCAGCCTCTCTCGTGCCCGTTGCAGTGTCATATTTAGTCAGGAAAAGCAGGGCTGTGGGTAGCCCTGTGGCCTGCCTGGTGCACAGACACTGCAAGCAGGAATATAAACATTCTGTGGGCTCACAATAATTATTTATCAATTAATGCACACAGCAGGCAGTGAAGGATAACAGGCTACTGGGCTCAGCAGGAGCACACTTGCTGCCCACGACAGAGGCACCCTGTGAGTGTCTGTTGCCCAGGCAGCCATCAGTCAGATGGGGAAGTGTCAGCTTCCTTGTTGGACATGACTGAACTTCGACCTTCCTGAATTGCTCTCATTTCTCAGAGTTTTGTGCCATCACATGTCAGTAGTTCTCTCCTGAGGACTTAATTCTCCTTCTGCCTGTGTTTTGAATTTTCCTATTTTGCATGGCTTTGGCTTATGTTCTCTTAGAGCTTGACAGCTGCTCTTTTCTTCCAATCTAAGCTGAAATCAGAGAACTTGGTTTCAAAATCCAAGCCGTGGGTCACAGGCAGCTAAAACCCTGGCCTGCATGCTCCATTGCCATCTCCAGCAGTGCAGTCCCACTCCTCCTTTCACACCTTTACTAGTCCTTCAGCAGTTGAGCAGCAAACCTGGAGACAGGATCAGACACAGGCACAAGAAATTATTTTTTCTTTCACATGGATGTAGTTTGTATCCAGTAGCACTAAGGAGGGAATATTGAACATCTCTCCAAGGAAAAGGTGGGAGGATAATAATCTTGTAGCTTTAATCAGAAGGGTGGACTGACTCTACCAATTATGAAACTACAATTTGAGAACAAGCCACTCAAAAAGCCTAGTAGCAATTTAAAGAAATATCCATAGGAGATGTGAGACTTCCTTCCCTAGGCAAAGTAGGGAAATGAACTCCAGTCTTCCAGTCCTGAAAAAGCTCCCTTGATATTGAAGGACGATTGAAAGGGACACATTTCACTTTCTTCCTATATTTTGTGCGAAGACTTTAAACAAAGTCCTCTAGAGTCACTGGTATCTTTTTCCTAAAGATTTCCAAAATTAGAATAACATTCTTCATTTACAGATCAAGATAAATATTTCCAGTGTTTTATTGGTTTTGGATTTTTTTTAATTTAGACAAGTTAAAAAATAGAAAAAGTTTCATGTTAGAAAAAACCTTCCTCTTCCATTTAGCACCCAAATGAAGAAAACAGTAATTCATGTAGTCCTATCATGCTGTGCTGCTCTAATGTGTATTTTATAGACACCATTTCCTACAGTTCACGCTGTTCTCTGTTTTCTCAGTGATGTGTCCCAAAGGATAGTCTTAAGGAATTACTTGACCTCTCGTGTCTCTGAGATTTTCAGAAAGAATCTGCTGGAGATACTTACTGAAACAGAAGGTGGAAAAGAAAACAGACTGAAGACAGGTTCTACAGGTTTTTATTTCTGAGAGTGAGCTCAGGACCACCTTTCTGTAAAAAACAGTGGGACAGCCTGATTTTCCATATCAATGTCTGCTCCTGGGGGTAACAGTAGGAAAAAAAGAGCTTTCTGATCCTTCTTTCATCTGTACTGATGCTCTGAAGAAAGACTGCATACAGACTTCATTGGCATTTAACAGTACTAGTTTGTAAAACTTTTGCTCTTAGTTCTTCTGAAACTTTCACCAGAAGGAAAAATTACAGTATCCAAGCCAACTCTTGAGAAAAGATTGAACTGACAGAGAAATTTATTTATTTGTGCCTGTTGTCACTGAAATGTCTGTGTTGGTTAGACGGTAATTAAAAATTCTGTTTGACTGACTCACAAGGGAATGTTTTCAAAATTTTTCTACATTTTAAAACCCAAAAAAGCACTTTGAAACATCCAGTGTCCAACAGCAGGTGTGGACACATGATATCACAAGGCTGAGATATGACAGGTGAACAAATTACCCCTATGCAGCTGAGATCCCACATCTGGACAGTTGTGCCTCCTGGCTTATTCCAATAATGAAACAGAATATATTAGAGGAAGCAAAATGTGTTTCCCCAATGGTGGGGAAAAGCATGAAGAGTCAATTATTACCACCCAACTGCAAGGCATTAATTTCTTATGCCACAATGATTCAATCATTCTTGATTGTATGCCAAAAAAGGTGCTGCATGGTACCAGATGATGGGTGGTAACTTTCTGACTTTACTTGGCTTGATTACACTTCATCATGTGTAACTTTAGATTCATTCTGAGGAACAATACAGTAATTTGTGCTCACATTACCTAAAAGGGCTTGTGTGGGTTTTTCAAAAGCAGTTTGGATTATTAGAAACTTGAATTCTGTTGAGAACAGGGAAGTATTTACATGTGATGCAGTAGTTGTCCTAATGTATACCTGCCAAATTGCATTCATCATGTAACTTGTCACATCAACATGTTTCAAGATGCATGACAAGATGTTTTACAACCTTAAGGTGTTTCTGTTTGTGAATTATTTTACACTGAAAGAATTTGCAATGACTGTTTGCTCAATCTGGTTATTTTTGTGTGCAGTAACTTGTTAAGCTTTGTATTTCTGCAATCTTCTGGTCAAAAAAAATCAGTATAATTGACAATAACAATATAAAAATTATTTCCACTGTATATGCTTTTAATTTCTTTCTTTTCCTTGTACAATTTTTTGTGACAAAAACTCTCATTGAAGTAGGAAACACAAATAGGATTATGTAGTAGCCATTTCCACTGGAAGATCAATGTTTTACTTCTTGCTCTTTGTTGTAAGAAGATTTTTGACTCCCTAGCAATATTTTATACAGTTATGAAGAGCTTTTGCATAGTATTTTGGCCTTTTCTATAAATTGGATTTCACCTGATTAAGTGTCTTTAGTGTAGACTTCAACAGCTAGGGAGACTCCTAGATTTGCCTTACTAATTTTTGGAAAGAAATAGGCATTGAAACAGAATGGATTATTTCACCCTCAACTGATCATCTAAGATGAGGCACCTAAAAGAAGGCATCCAGTTTGTGCTCTCAAATGCCTAAATCTTTCAACTGACCAAGGGAGGCTGATGATGACAGAGATTTATTCAGAGCAGGCGTCCAGAACTGAAACAAAGTGATCCGATGCTCTTGAAGGTTTTTCCCAGGGTCTTTTAGTTGAAAGGAAGTGGGAACTGTACACAATTTGTCACTGCTGCCAGACCTCTACCACTGCAAGCTTCATTCCACCTGCCTTTAGCAAACAAACATTGCTGATCATCATGATGATGAGGATTTAAACATATGTGCAGTGCCACCATCCCAACCTCCACAGCTACAAAAATACCCTGCCTGTGAGTATCCATTGTAAGTATTCAGTTGAAATGAATTACCCACTAGAATGTTAAGTAAAGGTTATCTAATACTTTATTTTGGAGGTGGGGGAGGGCTTTCTAACCTCAATCACATAATAATATTGAGTGAGCTGCATTTCAATCTTGTTGGCCAATAAAACGTTGATTACACAGCTGATGCCACAGTAGAAAAATTATATCTCTCTGAGAAAGCTTGTGAATATTTCACACAACAAAGGAAGTGTACTGTGCATAGAAACATACAATGTGTTACACAAAACCAACATAGCATGGAGTGTATTATTTCCCAATATTTGTTTTTATGGTACTTCTAAGAGGTCTGTAAGTCATCTGTTTAGCCCAAAGAAATACCTCCTGATTGTTACAAAGCCAGCAAAAATCTGCAGCTCAGAATTCATAGGCTTTCACTAACACTCCTGAAAATTTTAGAAGCCAGCTAAATCTCAGCCCTGGTGGAGCTTGTGGCAAGCTTTACAGATCCAAATTCTGGTTTCTTCTGCACATGTGTTCATTTGACCCTGGTCTATTAACCCTTGCTAAGTCATATTTAATAGAGCTTCTGATGTACTCATGAATTACCACTTCAGAAATATGTCTCTGAGAGAAAGAAAGTAATTCTGCATGTTCTTTACAGTTATCTTATTTAATTCCTATTTGGAAAAACTGACAAATATTTTTTCCTTTTCTGGAATAGGAAGGTTTTTAGAAAGTTGAACAGACACAGCCCCTGATAGCTATGCTCCTAAATGCTTCTGTGATAATCCTCTCTCTATGCCCTAGCTGGCAATGCCCAAGGAAATACGATTTTCTTTTTCTTCCAAGGAGCTGCATTTCAAAAACTTACAAAGATATTTTTCTATGAGGTCTTTAGCTGTTTTTGCAACGAAACTTAATGAACTTTCTTTTTGGCTAAAGCCTTCAAAACACATCCCACCTTCCTTCCCTTTCTTGGCATTTGAATGCTGTTTAATCAGTCACAAGCACTAAACAAAATGAAAGAACCAGGAGAGGAAATGTGGGATCAAATTATCTAGTTCTTTTCATGCTTTATTCCAGAAATCATCAGCAAGAGATTGTGTGATTGGTTCCAATCTCATTTAATAGCCAGCTAAAAACATTTCTTAAATAAGCCAGAAACATTCAGTGGCTCTGAGCACAAAAGGGCATTCAGGGATTTTGTTTCTCAGTCCAAGGAAAGTGTTCAGAATCCTTTCTGATAAGATCATTCAGCAGCTTTAATTTCTCATTAGAGCAGTTTTCAAGAAGTCTAAAGTCAGATTTCCATTCAGACGCATCTTGTGAATACAAGTTACTGTGCTGGTAAAGTGTTTGTTAATTAAAAGAACATGTGGTATAGATGCGCGTGTTCTCTTGATCCACTTTAGATAAGTGTGCTTGCCCTCTTTGGAGCACTGTGGAATGTGTTTTACCGTGTTGTTTCTCAGATGGGGCACCTAATAAGCCACAATGCTACTGGATGAACATGTACTGAACAGTCCTCAAGCAGTATGGGCATGTTTGCGACTTGATAATAAAATGTGGAAAATTCATACACCTTTAAAGAAAGGGAGAAATTCATTTAGAGTAATTAAAATCTGAGGTAGCAATGGGTCTCAACTCACATGTACAGTGGCATGTACAAACACCAAGCATTGCTTACTGCTCTTATGCAAACTTTGTTGTTAGCATTACATTGTGGACTGAGAAGAAACAAGCTACAGTTTTCCCACTCTAGCTCCGAGGCTCTGCTTCAGGAGAGAAGGGGTGGGGAAGAAGTGCAATCTTGACTTCTATCTCCCTCACCCTGGGCAAGATGAGCAGATGTTTCTGGTATGAGGTTTGACTTCAGCCTTAGAAGCGAGAATTTCCAAATAAATGTTCAATTTCCAAATAAATGTTCCTGAATATTAGCTTGCTCCCTTCGCTATAGATTCACAGTAATTCCCTATTTTTTCCCTTGAGAGAAAAAAAGAAAAAGAAAAAGAGAAAGAGAAAGAGAAAGAGAAAGAGAAAGAGAAAGAGAAAGAAAAAGAAAAAGAAAAAGAAAAAGAAAAAGAAAAAGAAAAAGAAAAAAGAAAAAAGAAAAAATAAAAAAGAAAAAATAAAAAAGAAAAAGAAAAAGAAAAAAGAAAAAGAGAGAACTTTCTTTTAATACCATTGCCTTGCAGCTCCATCACACTCTTGTTCAGCCATAGCCAAGGTAAGAAACTGCCCTTGCCACACCATCTTGGTAGCCCAGAGCCAACACCTGAAAAGGCTCTGCTTTCAGTGCCAGCCCACAAGTAAAAGGCACTCAGTAAAGTGTGAGACAACAAATAGCAGGGCCCACACCAAACACTAGAAGCCCATAACTGTGTTTGAAAAGGAGGAGGAGAGAAGGGAGTGAGATGCCTGATAGTTTCTTGTGTGGTATGGGAAATCTCACTCATAACACATCAACATAAGTTCTTATGCTTTTCTGCTACATGCAGCTTTTGTGCTAAGCTCACCATTTTTATGATTTATTCCCAAACAAGTCCTTCCTCTTGGGTATCACATGGACTGAAGCAAGGTCCTTCACAGACATGGTAGATGTGTAGACCAACGGGTAGCTGAGAACCCTGAAGTACTCAGATGGATTTAATTTTCTATAAATGACCTTCCTGGAAAGCTAAGTTTCTCAACAGAGTAAAAACCACAGGTTTACCCCAATTTATTACCTTATACTTGACTCCCCTAAGAGGTGTAAGCAAGAGTTTGACACAAAACACTGCACTTATGGTAATAAATCCAAATATGTCCAGGAATGTTCTCACTCCCAGAAACAAAATCATCTTTGCTAATAAACCATTAGACTGTTCCCCAGTATACACATGGGCTTTTCACCCCATCTCTTTTACTGAAATCCCAAGTACTTCCCAGATGTTTAACTGCCCAGGAACCATTCCCAAACGATAGCTGGCTTCACCCTGTCTTGGTAGCTTGAGCACCTACCTACTGCAGATGGGAACTGATCAGAACAATATACCTCCACACCCAGCAGTTTTCACCATCATGCTTAACCTGGTGAGATAGACATAGGTCAAATAGGTTAAGGTGCTATATTAATATCTAGCAGACAAATAAAAGTATCCTAATTCTCCCAGTCCTGGAGTATCCCAATACTGCTAAGGTCAAGAGGAGTGACAGGGTTCTAGTATCCCTGAAAAAGAATTTATTTCTATTTGTGTAGCGTTTAGGAAGTCTGATGATAGGTTTGGACATTTTGACCATATTTTGTGTGACAATCTTTAATATTGGCTGTATTATTCCTGCAGTCACTTTAGAAAATAAAAATACCCATTTACCAATAAAAGACAAGGCTGACATATTTGTACCACCAGAACTTGAGTGTGGCTGAAAATTTAGTCTTGTGTGGCATAGGAAGTATATTATTTGAATCTTAACTGCAAAAGTCTCAGCCAGTGGGATAATAAATGCTGAAAGAAAATAGAGAAAGGCCTTTGCAATCCCTATTTTGCATGTGTTTCTTGACATAAAAAGCAGGTTGTCGCTATTCTTTGTCACACCCAGTTGCATATAAAATGTGAAAAGGATTTTTGGGTTCTAATGCATGGCTGCTAATAATTCTTTTGACAATCCTCTGTTTATGCCTCATCTCCAGGTTGAATGTGGTTTTACAGGAGTTGCACATGGAATTGCAGAATGGACTCAGTCTTGAAAATAACTTGTTTTTAACCAAAATGAAACCACTTCGCATTTTTAATTTGGTCTCCCATTTCTTTCTAATTATTTGGTGCAAGCTATATAGTGATTTGCTAGCATGATTGGGTTACAGTGTGCTTGTCACTTATAAGTCCAGCATGGCTTACAGAATTGACGATCTTTTAAAAATTTTATTTTAATTTTAGACCTTTAAAAGGTAAGTTATATGTTTGTTGCCAAGAAATTAAATCCTACTTTGTCCATTAATATCTTCCTGAATTATCCTTATTAATCGTTGTTGTCACAGCAAAGTGACTGGAGGCAAAACAGAAAGTCAGCAGTGATTAAAATAAATGATGAGGGAAATGGAGCAATTGCATGGACACAGTACTTTTAATCTATAATGAAGACTGATGCTTATACTGGAAACAAAACTATCCTGGTGGTCTAAAACTGCTCTTCAATCGATATCCCATCTGCATCTTAAAAAGCAAGCTTGACTCTCTCTTCACAGAGGGAGATGGCTGCTCATGATCGAGGCTGTCAGCTGGCTCTAAGTGGCATCATTCCATTCGTTTTCATGGAATTACACTGCTTTAGGCTGGCTTAAGACCTCAATATACATAGCAGGAGTGTCAGAGGGCAGAGGAAAGGTATGTGGAACACCTGTCTGAATACAGCAGGACACTCACCTCTTCTGACCCTGTGGTTATGCTGAGTTTGATGCACCCCAGGATGTGGTTTGCCCTCTTGGCAGCTGGGGCACACTATTGGCTCACATTGAGCTGCTGCTGACCTGCACTCCCAGGCTGCTCCTTACAGAGCTGCTCTTCAGGTACCCCTCTCCCAGTTTTTACATGTATTGCCCAGCAATACATGCTGCTTCTGGCACTTCTTCTCCCCCTGTTTCAATACTGCTGTCCTTCAGCCCTGCATCAGGGAGAAGAGGTATCACAGGGCAGATGCTTTACAAATCCTTAATTCAATGCTACTTTGCTGAAGCACAGCTCCAGTGAGTTCCTCCCCCAGTTTTAGGACTGCCTGAATCACCTGAAACCCCCGTTATGTCAGATTTTTCCACTTGTAAAACAGGGATAGTGTTACCTGCTACCCTTGTTCTGCACAGTGGAGCCTCCATAGGCAAAGTTTTACATAAATGTTCCACATTTACCATTTCAAATAATAAATCAAGGGCGGGACAAGTACAGCAAGCTGGAGCAGCTCTTAAATCTGAAGCCATAAGCAGAGTTGTGCGTGCAAAATGTTTCAAAAATAATTTGAAAATGTGGGAATCATTCTCTGTAGTGAAGGAATAAGAGTAACTGCAGAAGCATAGGAGTGAGATGGGAATTGTGGGAATTACCACTCAAACAGAATTAACTGCAACAGCACAGAGGTCATGAATATGAAAGCTTAGTCAAAAGGACTGGAAAAGTGGTCCAGCAGAGCTGTAGCAAAAGCCAGTCTTGGTGGCTACTGTTGGAAATTGAGGTCTTTATGGTCCTGCTTCATATGGACTAAATTAACATTACTGACAGGATTCTGCTTATATTGGAAGAATTCATTTCCCCACAAAAAAAAAATACTGCAGCAGCTAAATCCATAGGAAAATTTCTATCAAATAATTAGGTCATTGTATATGATTTCAGACAGCCATCACACAAGTGATCTATGGGAGTACAGTGCTTCCTGGAAGTCAGGCAGTATGATATCCTTAATTTGTCTGAAGAGGTACAACTCCACTTCTAGATGCAGGTCAGGTAAATGTTCTTCACTTCAAAACATACAAAGGAAGATTGGTAAATGTTAGGTAGGACAGATTGTACTTCCCTAAAAAACACACTGAGGTACATAACAAAAACATACTGAGGTACAAACATGGCCCATCTTCCTGGCTTTGTGTATGCCTTGAGTGAAAGGGGAGATCTGTCTTGGACACAGCAGAACCAGTACAGGTGTGTTCTGGATTTGAAAGCATATGCAAAAGATATTTGACTCCTGGGTACTGCTCAGTACAGCTCTATCAAGAACTCTCTGATTACAGGTTAAGAACATCTGTTAAAAAAAAAATTCTTCCCCAAAAAAGAAGGTTTGCAGGAAAAGTTGCTTTTCTTTAGACAAGCTTCATAAGATTTCCCTATGGTAGAAAAGGAGAGACCCCAAATACTTGGGTAATTAATGGGAAAAGTGATAAAAGAAGTTACATATTAAACTGAATAAAGACAAGTTATGTCCCACTTCCTTAAAGGGATAGTTGTGGTTGTAACCCCTCTAACAAATATCTCCTCTGTGCTTTCCTAATGGCAAAGGAGGAGGCTGCATGCTGAGGCCACGGACAGTGACATAGGACAGCTTTGTGCAGGAGCAGTACATAGCACCACAAAAAGCAATGCTCCTCCTGGGCTCATGCCTGACACAGAAATTCCAGTGGTGGCCAGCACTGCTGCAGGCACTCCTGGAAATTGCTGAGGCTCCTTAATGTCCAAAAAAGTACAAGTAAATCCAGGCTGTGCACATCTGTTGAAAGACACATTCAGCATTGTGAAGTGACTCTCAGAGCCTGGGATTGGTATTTGAAGGTCAAGAGCTTGAAGATAGTTTCCCTCTTTACATATGATATCTGCAAGACAATAACCTTACACCAGGATCATGTTGTTTCTCATGCAGACATGAACTATAGCTCAGACAGGGAAGAAATATAGAACTGTAAAATCACAATTCATTAAATCATACGAAGATTTTAGTTCATAGAGCCCTTAAAGATCATCTAATTCCAACCTCCCTACCATGGACCGGGATACAACCCACTACTCTCCCACAAACAGCTTCACTTCTAGCTGTTGGAGTCTGAAATATGCCCAGGATGTATACTTAGGGTAGGAGTTTGCTTTTCTTGTAAAAATACTCAGAGTCATCAGGACATAAAATCCTTCAGCCCAGAGGTATTTGCAGCTATTAGCAGTATTTTCTGTAACTCTTAAATCTTGGACCTCTGAAAACCAGAAAATAGCAGAGATAAGATACATTATTTACCCAAACAACTTTAATTCTGCTGACCCTGACTGAAATGATAGAAAGGAAGAAGCACCTGCCAGTAGTTTAGCTGCACCCAGTTTATTAGCTATAAGTGTCCTGAAAGGCTGAAGATAAAATGGAGCAATCAGGAGAGCTGTGATTGTGATGTAAAGTGCTTCAGGCATCCTCTGCTTGTGTGAAGAAAGGAAGAGCTGCAAATGTACCTCAGCAGGGGCCGTGGTGCCTCATTTCAGCAGTGTGCTGAATAGATTGTGCCAGGAGTTTAGCATTATTTCTTTTTTTGTCTTGGGGATTACAATCCGTTAAATGTGAGATGAGTGAAATCTCTGGATTTTTTTCCTTGGAAAATGAAAGAGGGGTGTTAGATGGCATTGTATATGAAAGGTGAGGGGATTACCAAATGAAAGTGAAGTACCCTAAATATTAGCAGATGTGTGGCTTTTTCAGCGCACGGAAAGTTTGTTACATCAGGCATTTCCCACTCCATTCATTTCCAAGACAGGGAGCATGCACGTGTGGTAAAGGCACAGCACACCACTTAGAGATGACAGAATTATGAATGTGCTGCTCACCTGCATTTGCTTTTAGAGATTCAAGATGATCGAACTCAACACTTCAGAAGCAAGTGAGCATTGTGGAAAGCCTTGTGTCTAATTAACAAGTTCTGCCACTCTATTTCCAAGGGGCTGGTTTGCTTCTTCTGGTAGCTTGGTTTTTAGCTCATCTTCCTGCTTTTGATGGAGGAAGGCTGGAAGGCCAGCAGGAAATTGGGATCTGTTTCAGCAAGAAAAACTGCTTTTCAGAAAAAATAGTAATCATGCACAAAATAGTTTTGCATGGAGATACTACTGTGTTTAGATAGAAATAAGGGACACAACTTTCTTCTGGAACATTCCTTTGCCTGCTGTATACATTGTAAGCATGGTGTGAAGGATATGAATATGCTTGGAAGTGCTTCCAAAGGGTTCATTAGACACCTGAAATCCCAAATGTAGTCTGTGTCCTCGCATGTTCACACTTCTATTCCAAGGTGGGAACAATGAGTGGTAATTACAGGTGTGAAAATCTCTCTACAGTTCTCTGAGCAGAATGAGAATACCCATCCATAGAAGTACAGATGGAGGAAGGAATCTCAAAAAGCTTTGAATTGCTTTCTCACTATCACTGCTACACGGCAGCACTAGCACCTGAGAGTCTGTGATGTGCATCAGGGACGCCTGTTCTCAGCTACTCTATCCAACCAGTCTCTTTTAAGTATATTTCAAGAACAGGTTTTTGCCCTCTATTCCCTTTCCAGAGAGACAAAACGTACAAAAGAACAGAAATACTAGGATTCATAGGCATTCACAAAAGACAGAAAAGGGGAATGCAAAAGCCTCTGTTAGACTGACAGTTGCAGGCAATTCACACATTTCCAAAACCAGAGCACACTAGAGTATGCAGGAAGGTAACCTCATGCATCCCTCTCATAGTAATTTTTAGACCCCATGAGAAAGTAAAGTCCCCACATCCCACCTATGCCCTCTCATCTTACTGTGGGCATGGTGCCTTAGCTTAGGACCAGTAAACTCTTTCTTCTATACTTTTAGAGGCTTTCTCCATGAGTTCTTCATTCTCTCTTTGAAAGCATTTCTATTTGTAGCTCACTTCATCCTGCAAGTACATCCTTAATTTCCTGCTGAGTTCAGATGAGTTTATTCCCCACTCTCACTATCCCCTACAAGAATGTTCAAGGGTGATAGATAAACAAATGATGACAATATGAATAGCTCATTGGAATAGCATGATTTACTTTTTATTTTGGTTCAACACAATGGAAATGCATTAAGAAAAGAGAAAAAAGCCATCCACTGTGTTTTCAAAAAAGAGTGAGCTCATTTTCAGACACTGTACATAGAAGAGCAATTAGCTGTTTTTCATGGTAAAGTGAATATTCAGTTCTTAAAAATATAGCCTGGTGTCATCAACAAACTCATCTGCAGAAATACAGAGGCTACCAATGCAGTTCTTCACTTTAAAACTTTGATTTAAAGTGTGATTTAAAGGCCATTAATGTCAGCAGAAGACTTTCCACTGACTTCTAAAGGATTTTTCATCAGACCATTACAGATGTAACATTTCTGGGTCCATGGAAGAAATAGAAGTCAGACACGAAAATTAAATCACTTAACTGTGGATTGTGGACAGAAGGGAAAAAACACATTCAGCATATTAAGATGAAACATGTCTTTTCCTCTAATGCACAAGTGCAACACACTAACGTTATAATAAATTACCTATTCAAGTGCTTGTGTATGATTAAGTGGCAGACATTAAGATATTTTCAGACAGATGACTCCATCCTGTCATTTGGCACCTTTCTGCCACTGTTGTTTTCTGCTTAATTCTAGTCACACCTCTCCTTCTTTGATAGGGTTCTTGTTGTAAAGTCACCTTGTGGTTCTCACACAGCCTGATCCATTTTTTACTTTACAGCTAGCTTGATTTGCCTCCATATCATTAAATGAGAACTCCACCAGAAATATGTGCCTGGAGGCAGTGGATAAACCATGGGGTATTTGCAAGGCAGCCTTTGTGAGGATGAGAAACAACAGGACAAGAATAACTACTGGAGGATTAAATGTAATGGCCACCCAGCTACAGTTTTTCAATGTATTATCAGCTCAGCTTGCTGGTAGGAGAGACAATATTATGAGGAATGAAAACTAGTACCTCTGCTTCTAGTTTTTACTCAAATTGAAAGCATGCAGAGGAAAAATATCATACCCTAGCCATCAGATTTTCCTCTCTTCTGAGAAAGATACCACAGTTCTCCTGGAGCTAATGGGGTTCTCAAAAACACTGCAGTTTGCCACTAGTACAGTCATCATATCCTACTTGACCATAGGTGCTGGGAAGCTTTCACACCTCTGGTGTGGTCTGTTAGCCAACATAATGCTAGCTAATGGTCTTTCATGTAAATTGCTAAAATAAGCAAAGAAACAGCTTTTGATGATCTGTAATTTTAAAGAGAGAGAAAAAAAGCCATTCATGGGGATAAGGAGGGAGAAGAAGAACTGACCCAGAAGAAATTTCCTCTTCTCCCACCCTGCTATAATTCTCTGAAAAGTTTGTCTAAGAGAAGTTGAAAGTTTCAAATGATGCCATGACTCCTGGATCTCTACCTTTCATGAAAACAAAAGAAACCCCAAGATTTTGTTGAAAAGATCAGAATAGAAGGAAATATTCATCACTGCAGTTACACTGGAAAGTTGAGACATATGACATCTATGTAATTTGAAAATTTCTACACGAGTATTCAGTTCATGGGTAATGAATACTTCTCTCCATTCCCTACTAGAAAAAATTTAATCTTGTTTAGTATACAGAAGACAGAAAGGAGACTTATGAACCTTCAAAAATGTAAAAGAAAATGATAAATTGTTTTTCATGTTTTCTGGGAGTAGACACAAAAAATACAGGATTATGTCAATACAATATAGAATCATTCCAAACTCACAGAATTTCACAAATATTATTCATGCCAACTGGATTGCCTAGAGAGTGATAAACTTTCTGATTGAGGAAAGAGAAGAGGTAGGTTATCATAGGTAAAGAAGGATAACAATTGAGGCAGATGACTGATGTCCCTTTGAATTCTGCTGTTTCATGATTCAGCAATCAACATTATTCATCAGTTGTGAGCTACTTTAGGTTCAAATCTTTTTAAATGCCTATCATCTCCTTAAGACGTACTAAGATATGAGGCATCACCATGAGACAGAACATCTTTACTCCTACCAGTGGCACCCCAATTAGTTCACTGCCATATTTAATGAGAAAGGGCTCCTGGTGGAGCCTGTTCCTGAACAAATGAACAAAGAAAGCATTTATGGTCATAGCAGACTGTCCCTTCCCAAGAAGGCTTTAAAACATCAAGCTAAAACAGATTTATTGACAGGAGAAAACACAGTTAATGTCCTGTCTGTGATGGAGGCCAGGCTAACGTAATATTACCTTTGGTTTCCATTGAGTAATGTCTGCATCAACACTTGATGGCTTGGGGATGAGCAGAAATGGAAACTCCTGAAGGGCAGGAAGCCATATCTGCCTGTTACAGAGTTCAACAGTAGTGTAGATGGCCTTTTTGCTGTTCATTTCCCTTGTCTTGACCAATAAATAAGCAAGCTTGAGCAATTAAACCACAAGGGGGAAAAGTTGCTGACTAATGAACTGGATTTTTTCTCATTCCTGACCTTGCTGGACCATTCCACCAGCTTAGAGGATCATTAATCAACAAATCTCTTTCATTTTATCTTCGCCTGGAAAATGAAAAGGTTCACACTTTGTATTAGTGTCATGCACATGTATAAAGTCAGTGAATAAATATATACTTTTATAAGTAGTTTACCAGTTGTTGTTGACCTTGTTCAACAGACTGCCTCTATAGCATGGCTTCTCAGTTCTCACTACCACTCCTCTTTTTCTATTCTGCTCTGTTACTTTCACACAGTATTTACTATTAACAATAAATTTAACAATGTAAAATATTCCTTCATATATAATGTGACTGCTAAGACTGAAAATATTTTACTTTGAGACTCCTGTTATCAGGAGATGAATACTTTATTTTTTTCCTCAGTCGTCTTTCTGAAGAGGAACAATAGAAACCGATGTAGCCACTAGCAAACATATATTAGTCTCTTGGCTTTATTTCTGAAACTTCTCTATTAGAGCCCACTTAATTAGATGCATAAATCCTGTAAATGATGTCAATGTTCATAATTAAATGAGACAATTGTGAAATCAGCTGCAGCACAAAATGTAGATAAATGTGGGAAGGAACAATAAGGGATTGCTTTATTATAAATCTGCATGACTAACACTACCATAGTGATGTAGCAGAGAACCTATAACATCTGCTTCATACATATGAAAATTCAATTAAATTATCAGCCATGAATTACTGTAGCACAAATACCGACAATAAAATCTTTGACCTAATTATTTTAAGATTTTTCAGAAGGAAAAGGTCACATTTCAGTACAATGAAGTTGGTAGATTCATTTTTGTGATACTTAAAAAGCTTAATATTGTAAAGTCTTTTAAAAATATCTTTCACCAATAGAAAGAACACAAAAAGAATAGAGACAGATTTAAAATCAACTGCTGTTCAAAATAAAGTCAAATAACATAAAAAATGAAAATACCACTTAACTGTAAATTGTTGTAGCAATCGAAGCTCTATTAATTAGGATATTTTATATCAAATCAGAGCCCGTATCTGAACTCCAGGTGAATATTATTGTTTTTTAAATAAAATATCTATTTTTTATTAAATAAGCTGGATGGTACTGTCACTCCAACAATTTGGTGGAAGAGGAGTTTAGGAAAAAAATGGCCAGGGAAGAAGGATTTCAAATGTTTTCACCCTCCCCATGTTCACAGTTAAAGGACTGACAGCAACATTGACTTTGCCTGCAAAATGCATAAATGCACTTTTATTAGTATATTTATATGTGTGAATACATAGAGATATATATGTACATATATATATGCGTATATATATGCAAAATTATATCACTCTATTTTTCTCCATTTTGGCCAAGTTTAGACTACACTGACTCCTAGTCAGCCTGCCATCCTTAGAGAATATACACCAGACAGATACTATCCCATCAATTCAGAAGTAAATTTTAATATTTATTCCCAAATAAATCTTAGTGACATATGGACTGTTCTTTACGGGAATAATAATTAGGAGTTAGGTCCTCCAGCTGGATTTGACAACCCTCTTGCAAAAGCAATCCTCAGAGTCTTTGGGCAGATACTCAAGTCCACCACCATGAAGTCCCAGCTGAAGAACTGGCTCTTTCAGAGCACTTGGAGTGCTCTGCAGTTCAGTGCTTCAGAAAGACCCTGCTGCTGATGTCACATCCACTTTTGTGAGAAACACAAGAGCTGAGCCCAGGGTGCAGCCAGTGCCCCACGCCCACATTCTCGACCTTGGCAGTGCCAGATAGTGGCATTTTCTGCTGTTTTTTATAGGCTGCCAAAGCCCCTGTCACCACTTAACAAAGAACAACACTAATGGGCCATATCCAAAGCACTTACTTAGCAATATTGAATGGCAAACAGATAGGTGGAGGGGTCACACTAAAAGGATTTATCCCTGAAGATCCTCAAGTAAAGCACCCAAGCAGACACTTTCCTTCTGCACTAAATGAACAGTTCAGCATGGCCTTGATCCTGGCATGGGCACAGAGAAGAGCATAAAACTGTTCTTCTCCTCATCCTCCTATTCCAAATACTAGTGAAAAGCTTAGGGACAAGGGTTATTATAGGTCTAATAGGCAGCAGGTAGTACACTTCCTTGGACTTGGAAATTTTTTGCAGAGCTTAAAGCAAGCCTGGCTAGAGCATCACTACTGAACCACACTGCTGTTTGGCTTTGGAGAAGGCAGCTCACTGCCCTGACTTTTCCCCAAAGTTTTCTGAAAAGAGGTCAGCTCACCCAAAGTCACAAATGCCCCAGAATTTCTATTGACCTAGACTTACACACCCAGATGTCTAAAGCATAAAGCCCTTTAGATACAGAGGGTTCAGCCTCAAGGCAGTCTTTGGGTTTGAACACAATGAAGCTTTAAGTGAGGTGATACAAATCTCTGGAACAAACTTGGTTAAAGAAATCCACACATAACTCCAAAGCTTGCAGGAGAGCTGAGCAGAAGAGCATTTGGGATTTATGGGAAGGTGATGGCACTCATTCATAACTCAAAGCTAGCCAGCCACAAGCCAGCTCTGGCTCAGGTGCTCTCTAATTAACTGTGAGTGCATGGCTTCCATATCAGAACTGGATGGGGTCCAGATGGCTCAAGGCACAGGTGGGAAGACACAGACATATCCCTGACAGATGTGCCCTCAAGCCTGATCAATCTTGCATCAAGTTGGAGTCCAGCATTTGCTCCTACACAATTCCCCCTGGGACTCAAGGCTGGTAGCTCACAGGTTTCACAGCCTGTTCAGAGCCAGCTGTATTGGATGCATAAAGCACTAGTACAGGAGAGGAGCCATGGTGTGGCAAAAACAGCAGGAGCCATACTCCCCTTACCTTAAAAAAGGCATATTTTCCTTCTGAAACTGGATTTTGGGCCTGGTCATTGCATATGGTCCACATCAGCCTTTTTTGTCTCACATAATCTAGAGCACCACATATTGGTGTTGTGATGTTCAGTCACTGAAAATACACCTGTGCTGCCTGGGCATTCCTTTACCACAGAAAAACAGATTAAATAATATTAAAAAAAAAAAAAAAAAAAAAAAAAAAAAAAAAAAAAAAAAAAAAAAAAAAATGAGAACATAACACAGCNAAAAAAAAAAAGTACTGAGCCAGTCATCATGCAATTCTGCCCTGAGGCTGAGATGGGAGAGAATGAGCTATTCCTGACAGACATCACATAAAGCACCACCTGCAGATGGTGGTGACCCTCTGGAGGGTTCAGGACACCTGCACAATGCACCTGCATGAACTAAACTGAGTTTTGCCTTATCCACACACACACATACCTGCTGGGCTATGCTCATATCCTAATGGATAGGTCTTCCATGGCACAGTGCCAGCACATTAGCAATGTTTGGTTTAATTATCGAAGGTGCTGAGAAAAAAAGATCAACGCTGTATCATAGATCTGCTTCCAGTCAGAAGGTAGACAGAGCACCCTTATCTACAGAAAGTCTATATTATCAACTGAGATCCAGGTCCTATCCTGATGGATGCCTAATATACTTGCATTATTAACTGAGATCTATACAGAGTAAATGGAGTCAACATGGCAAGTAGAGTTTATAGTGACAAACAAAAGCAGTCATTTACTCTGTGCTATGGTGTTGCAATATGTTAGTATTCTTAATGATTTGTTCCGTTCCCCCTGCATTGTTGTTTCAATCTAAGTTGTATCCTCCCACTTAGTTGTCCATCTTGCCCTACACCTGCCCCTTGATACAGAATGTTCCCTGTCCCTCCTCCTGCTGAGCTGTCAGTCCCGCCTTGTACCAGCCCCTTGCTTTAGGAAATCCCCTGAAAATCCCCTGTTCCTGGAAGCCCCATTGTTTTGTTAGAAATATTCCCCTCTCCCTGCGCCTCCTCACTGGTTTAGGTGTTGTAAACCCTGCCTTGTGCTCCTCCCCAGTCCTTTCCCTATTGGTCGAAAATTTGTACCCTCCCTTGGAACCTCCCCTGCATAAAAGTCCCTGCACACCAAGGTCCCTGGACCATCCTTGGAAAGGTTTATTTCATGTGGTTGCATGAACGACCTCTCCCTCATCTGTGCTTCTGCCTGTGCCTCAGCACATCTCCTGCCCTAGAGCTGAAGCCCTGCTGTTTCTCAGGTCACTCCTGAGAGCAGCCAGCCCCGACATGCTGTCCAGAGCTAGTGGGTGAATCCAACACCATGTCACTAAGGTGCTGAGGAGTTCTGCTCCCTATGCTCAGTCCATTGCCATCTAAGCTGTGCTGAAGGCATTAGAAGTTAGGTGTGGCAAACCCACATCCTGCACTTCAGAACAAGTTGCCATGGCCTGGGCACATCTGTTTCTTTAGCTGCACTGATATTTTATGCATGTATACTAGCAGCTGATTTCAGCAGAAATCAGAAATCAGCAGATTTATTTCTTTTTTTTTTAACTGCAGATTTAATACCACAGAATCATAAAATGGTTTGAGTTGGAAGAGGGACATTAAAGGCAATCTAGTTCCAATCCCTCTGACATGGACAGGGACTCCTTCTACTAGAAAACCTTGCTTAAAGCCCCATCCAACATGGCCTTGAACACTTTCAGGAATGGGGCACTCACAGATTCTCTGCACAACTTGTGCCAATGCCTCACCACCCTCACAGTAAAGAATTCTTCCTAATACCTAATATAAACTTATTCTCTTGCCATTGAAAGCCACTCCCCTTTGTCCTATCTCAGCAGGCCCTTGTGAAAAGTGCCTCTCCAGCTTTCTCGTAGCACCCTTCAGGTACTGGAAGGTACACTAAGTTCTCCCTGGAGCCTTCTCTTCTCCTGACTGAACAACCCCTACGCTTCCAAGTCTCAGGGTGAGACCAACCAAGTCTGTTTTCATAGTAGAGGTTTTCCAGCTCTTTCATCTATTTGTGGCTTCTTCTGGATTCATTCCAACGAGCCCATGTCCTTCTTATTTTGGGGGCCACAGGGCTGGATGCAGTATTTCAGGCAGGGTCTCATGAGAACTCTCACAGGAGCAGAGCAGAGGGGCAGAATCCCCTCCAAACCCTGCTGCCCACACTGCTTTGGATGCAGCCCAGGATGAGGCTGGCTTTCTGTGTTGCCAGTGCGCAATGTGGGTCATGCTGAGTTTCTTATCAACCAGCAACCTCAAGTCTTTCTCTCCAGGTTAATCTTGATGAATTCTTGATGAATTCTCTGCCCAAACTGTATTTGTACTTGGGATTGTCCCAACCCACATGCAGGACCTTCACTTTACCTTGGTGAATTTCATTGGATTTGCATAGGCCTTCCTCTCAAGCCTATCCAGGTTTCTCTGGATGGCACCCCTTCCCTCCAGCATGTTGACTGCATCACACATGTCAGATTAGAAAAATACTTCTCTGAGGAAAATAAGTGAACCTGAGACCACTATTGATTTTTAACAGCCTTTGCTTGTTTGCCTTTTCTTTTACCTGAAATTTCACGTGATGGTAGTTGTTAACACATGTAGCAATGCACTCCTGTCACTCTCCCATCACTGCACCTCACAGCCCTGCTGAGACTTGTTTTCACTTTTTTTCATTTTTAATTCACTGAAGCCAGGAAATCACTAAGCCCTCTACCATGACTAGAAGCAACTGCCCCAGACCTGACTGACATACTGGTGAGATTCCTCTGACTGAGGGCAAACCTCCACCTGCAGCATCTACAGCTGAACCTGTCACCTTCCTCCAGGCAGGGAATGAAAAAATGCAATTCAGTGAATTCTCATCATTTTTTCCCCTCCAGTTTTGAATGCTTCATTGTGGCATTTAAATAGGCCTTAGAAAAAGATTTCAATTAAATTAAAAAAGAAAAAAAGGCAAAACTAGATCCCCCTTGTATTCAATGTTTTTTACTTCACTAGCAGGTTAACAAGACCAGACAGGAGAACTAAGATATTTTTGTTCCAGGTAGACTTTAGATTCACATCTATTATAATCAAAAATTATGGTTGTAATTAGTGTTTTCCCTTTCCCAATAAATATTCAAATAACCCTAACAGTAAAGTAGTAGATGTGTTGAGATTCAGATCTAGTCAGAGTCCTTTGTGTTTTCACTTTGCTAAGGTCTGCCTTCTCAATTTGATTACACTGCTGTAAATCGTGACCTGGCCAGTCATGTCAAACAGAAGCAGAGCAGTCAAGAAAAATGTTGGAACCTCTGCAGGAGCTATATGAGCTCCAGTCTCAAAGCTACAAGGTCCCATGTGCCCTGAACATCCTGAATTTCACTGGGTGTTGCAAATATTTTTATGCTCTCAAAGTGTTTGACTTTTATGGGTGCATTTTTTTGGCTACTGAATAATCCTAGATTGTTACAGAAGAGTGTAAAGCATCATGGCAGATTAAAAATTAGCATCCAGTCAGGTAGCAGTTGAAATATACATAAAACCCAAGATACTGTTTTGTCACTGTATTCCAGGGATATATCTCAGGATTAATTTGACACTTTTCAGCTTGTTCTTTTTTAATATTCATTCTTTGGCAACAGAGTTGATTTAGGAAAGAGACATCTAATTAATTAGGAGTCCAAAGCTATCTCTCTCTGGCTCAGTGATATCTTCTGCAGGCAGGCCTTACCTGTGCTATTATTTATTGTCCATCTGGCAGCAGTCTCAAGGGAAGCACCCCAATTCTTGGATGGTCTTTGAGCAGCAACAGACTTGGTGGCAGCACAGATGAATAGCTTCCTCAGCACATGCCCTATGGCTATCCAGAAACAGCATTTTCACACTGTAGTTTCAGCTTTTCTGTCTCCCTGAAACTTCAGAACCCCCTTTTTTTAGAAAATATTTAAAATATCTGCGAGGTCAAGAGTAGAAATTAAGTTCAATAGCCAAGGAGTACAAAGACTTACTGGGCTTGGGGGCCACTGCAGCCATCAATCTCTCTAAAAGCACTTCATATCACACTCTCCAGGACTCTTCTCTGGCTGGTTTTTTACTTAAGAATCTATTCTCCTGGAAAAAATTACTTGCTGGCCAGTGTATTGATACTGTGTCGAGCTATGCTGAAGAGTAACTACTCTGTACCTTTAGAAATACCCACATGCATTTCTATGTTGGCATTCAAAAGATCTCATCTAATATAGTGGGAAAGTCAAGAAAATGAGCCTTACGTTTAGAGTTTGTCATCCCAAAACAAAACGAGAGACAAGTGGATCCAGTTAGGAAAGCACAAAGAGACCACGAGCTTCTGTTTCTTTTCATTCAGTTCCATTTCAACTAGCAAACTGAACAATGAAATAGTTAAATAGTATGGATTAAACATTTATCTTAGAGTGTTTGCCTTTTTACACATAAATTAAATTTTCTTGTTTAATCTCTGCTTTTCTTCTAATTATCTCTCTCCACACACACTGTTGCCTCACAACTAGCATATCTCTTGAAGCAAGATGATTAAGAAGTGTCTGTTGTTGTTGGGCTTTCTTTTTTTTTCCCTTTAATTTCTTTCTCCTGGAGATGATAATACCATTTGTTTGCTATATGGAATTGGTTATAACGATATATAAAAGGCAAGAAAAGACCAGTAATTTAGGTGCCTTCTACCAGAACAGGACACAGCCTACATTTTTGACATCACATTTTTACAGATTTAAAAAAAAAATAAAAATTCCTGTAGTAGTTCTACCTTGACATGTATGATTCTCTTTTCAGCTTAAACACTGATCTTTGGTGTGTATGTGTGGGTAATGCTTTAGAACTAACTGCTAGGACTTTATTACAAAGAAGCCCAAGTTTGTTTCCTATGCATTTGAGAAGTAGAGCTAGAAGAATGGGTAAGAAATGAGAAATATCAGCCCAGTTATGTAAGTAACATGCTTCTAGAAGCTACATGGCTATCAAAAAAGAGCCACAAGGGTGGACCCTAAAATTTCTTCCTGTCAGTTGCATAAAAGGTAAATACAAATTAAAAAATCAACTCCTCTGATTAAAATCTGTCTCCAGCCCTAGGCTGAAATATGAAAAGCCTTCTTGAATTACTTCCTTTTATATATGTAAAGGTATAAATATATATTTAATAGCAGTATATGGAAATAGCAGTACAAAGCATTTGTCTCACTGCCTTGTACTAGGAAATATTAGATCTATCCAGATGTTGCAGATTATTGTGTGTATGGATTAAATGTTGGTGTTAAGTTTTATGTGATCATGTCCTTTGGGAAAGAGACAGCCTCTAAATCCTCAAGTGGATAAGGCTGTAGGTTGATAGACAGACAGCTACATACACCCATGCATGATCTCAAAGGTGTATACACTTTTCTGCAAGATTGTGTATCTCTAAAATATGTGACTAAGGACACTGTCCTAATGTCACTTAAATGCTAATAGGCTTGGAGCATCAACCACCTCCCTAGGAAGCCTATTCCAAAATATAATAATAAAATTGTGTTAAACAATGATAATAAGATTTAAGTTTTGATCATCCCTGCATTGGTCAGGCTTCTTGGACTAGATGTCCAGTTTATGTCCCTTCCAACTGAAATATTCTATTCTATTCTGTTCTGGTTTGTTCTGTTCTGTTCCCTCCTGTTCTGTTCCATTCTATATACTCATTTTTCCCTCAGTCTGAATTTTCCCTCAGTCTGAATACACAGCAGAAACACCAGGATACACTAAAGAAAACTGAATAGCACATTAGCTAGTCTCCGTATCACTGTGAAATTTAATCCTGATGTGTTTTTTTGTTTCAAAAATATGGCTTTCAGTTGACTTTTCTTCATATACATCCCAAACAAGTGCCTCTCACTCACATTTGTGTTCTGATCTCATAGCTCATCAGAGCATTTTGCTATCATTTGGCTTAAAGGATCTCCAGCCTTGCCAGTTAATTGATGAAGAGCCATTATGAGACAAATATATCATCTGCATTTTAACTGCGTGAATGGAAGGCTATTGAAGTAATCACTGGCAACATCTAAGCCATTAATAAAATATGGTCTGGGAATAGGAAATTACAAATTTCTGTACCTAGTTCCCAAAATAAATTTGCTCTTGAAGGTAGTTCTAGCACTCATGATGACATAGATGAATGACACTGATTAAAAAGAAGTGAGGAAAAGATTATCACTTCAGCATAGAAACCACTGGTGTCATTATCAGTGTCATCCATATAAAAAGTGTTAAATTTTTCAGTGGCTTCATTGCCTTGCTGTGAAATTGCAGGTGTCACGGTATACTGGCAGTTGAGCACAAGATAAGACAAAAATGGAGCTAACATGAGTTAGATCATAAACAAAAGCTCACAAATCAGAAAATATGATAGTCCTGTGGCTTTAAAATGGGCTCTTTGTGGCCTTCCTCTTGTGAATGAAATATTTGCATTGCTTTTGCTGGTGATGAGATGTTCCTTACAAAAGGAACAGACATCACTTTGAAGGAGCCAATATCTTGTTAATGAGTAAAGATGTAAATTATCAAGTGCACTTAATGGTGTTATCACAACCCAAAGACATAAATAAGCTTCCTACAGAGGGAATGAGTAGGACATAGGGCTCAGAAGTACTCTGTGTCTCCATCACTCCACTGCATATTTTCAGGGAAGCTGTAGATGTGCCTCTTTCCTTCTGTCTACTCGTCTTTCCTCTTCCACTCTCTCTGTCTTCTTGTCAATTTAAAATTTAAACTCATTGCAGAAAGGCTGGCTTTCACTATGTGGTTTGTACAGTCCCTCACACAATTGCACTGGTGTAATGCAAATTGTGGTATTAAATATTCATACAAAAGCTTCACAGTGTGGCTGCATGAAATCAGAACAATCAGGGAACAGGCGCAAGCTGAGCACCTAGGTAAGATGAAGCACAGAGATTTCTATTACAATTGCTGCTTCATTACAGAGACTGTGCTGACATAAGCTGTGTTTTCATTGTTGTGAACTCAATTTCATAACCATGTATTAGAGTTATGAGTTCTCCTAGCAAGCCATAATGTTTTTACTTTTAGCTGTGCAATCACATACTGTTAGCTTAAGACATTTAAACTTTATAAATGGCTCTGTAATATGTGGTCTTTTCATCTATAAAATTGTTCCTTAAAAAATAATCTGAGCCATTGGTCAATGCAGTCAATGTCACCTAACAGCAAATAAATTTTGACAATGAATTAGAAGTTAACTACATAACTGTGAGCAATTCCTTCAACTCAGAGTTAGACATATATTTTCTTTCTGCCCAATAAAAACATCACTAAAATGCTATGCAATGTTCCTGTTCCTATCTGTTGCTTTGCTTCAGAAATGATAAGGGATGTCTAATAATGAATTACTCCCAGCAGTTTGCAGGACTTTGCGCTGAGAATTTTAGCTGGAATGCCTGGATTGATGCAGCCTGTTTAGGAAAACCGGCCTTACTCTATAATCCAGATAAGGAGACAGAATACCCACACTTGAATGGTTTTGTGACACAAAAATACACTGAGTAAAATCAAATCCACACTCAATAAAAAGCACTTTTTTGGTCCTTTATTGAATGATTGAGCTTGTCCCCAGCTATGCTATCTGTCTGTTTAGGTTGTAAGCTGTTTAAAGCAGCTTTTATCTCCTGTTCATCCTGAAGCATGCTTTTCCTGTAAATTATACCTGGAGAAGCTCATTCTTACTGAATACTTCCTCAATTGAACTGTTTACATTTAGAAGAGGAAAACAAGGCTCTATATCCATCAGAATGAATTTATATGCAGGCAATAATCTATATAAATATATTTTTATCACACTGGACATGAATTGAAAGCTCAGAGATTTGACTTAGAGTTAATATTTTGCACTTTAAAGCTTTAGACTGCAGCTCTCCAGCATGTTCTCTGCAGGCAGATTTGGGGCAGTATTTCAGAAACGACCAAGAATTCTTACACCTGAAAAACAAGCAGGCAGCAGACTTAACCAAATAATTCAGCATTTAGAAATTATTATCATTTTAAGAGATCACAGCAAGCTGTTACATCTTTATGATTCTTACCTTCTCCTGGAGCTTGATGGGAAAAGAGGTCCACGTGTGGCACACTGCTTGTAGAGCCTCATGGGTACCACTGTGAGATGGAAAACAAAGCACAGCAGGGCCAGCAGCATTATATTGCCAGCACCATCACACCAGGAAGGGATAAAAAAACACCCAAATGCCCTCTCTTGTGTCAGAATTATGCACTTAATTTTAGCATGTTCAGAAACCTTTTCCACTGTCAACATGAAAATAAAGTGGCACTCAAAAGCATCCTCACAACTCACCTTTGTGAGAACTCATGAGACCTTCGTCTTTCCCATTCCAGTCCAGAGCAACTGAAAAAGGAATTTGCATGCCATGGCTTCCCCAGAGCTGCCTGGTCTGACCTTTGACCAAAGCTCTATGATATCAAAATCTTCACCAGCTCCAGACTGCAGGTGTTTCACACCAAAATCCAAATTACATACCAAATATATTTCTCTCCAAGCTGTAAATGCACAGATTCGTGAGAGAGCTCCTTACCAATGATCAGATAGAAGAGATCATTCATTACTTCCACATCCAATAAAAAGAGGGAAGGGCTGAGCAGGTCAAGGATGATGGGAGACCTTCATAGACAACATGTCACAGTGCCAGAGAGAAGAGAAAGCAGAAGTTGGGTGTGTTTGCAAGCATATTCCAGTCTAGCTGCTGAGCTGCATGTTGGCACCATACTGTGTAGTATGTCTTGTTTCCCTGCTACCTACAGAAGGAAAATCTGGTCATATGGTTTGGCCAGGAAAGCCCTGAACTGGATCCAGAGAAGTCAACAAATCTTGCCACAGAGAGAGATCTGAGCTGGCTGATATCCTGATGCCGTGGGCTTGGACAAAATACTGGCAGCATACAGAGCTAGGATATTTCTGCACTGATGTCTTTAGGGCTTTGAACTGACTGTATTTTTAAAAAAAACCACGTTTTTCTTTTAAATTTATTTTACTGTCAGCAACTGTTGTTGTGGCTGCTGACTTCTGATTCAATAGCAACATGGACATATTTCTTTAATAGGAAAGGTTGTTCTTTTTCCCCTGAGAACTTCATGTTCTGACTGAGTTTATTCATGAAGCATGGAAACATCATTAACATTCACTCTGAGTAAAAGAACAGCTTTTACAGCATCCAGAATCATTGGATGTCTCACTTGATCCCATTTCTGTCCATCACATTGAGCATTCATTCCCCTTGACCGTTTACTCCCAGTAAACAGAGAGCATGCTCTGGGAAGTACAACAATGTGTCTTGGGAAAACAAACAGGTTTTAGCTGCAAGAGAAATACTCTATAAATGTTTTGAGTGATGAAATGGAGACAAGACATTTTCAATGTGCTTCAGAGGTGTTCCTGCAACACTGTCACTGACCTATTAGCACTTGCAGCAGTGTTTAACCATGTGGAGAAGTGTCTGTGGCACAGCTCACCCCCATAAACCCCAGGGTCTGCTTTTCACTGGCACTGTGTAACTCTTCCTTTGGATTCAAGTGTGTGTTTCCCAAGCGAAACACTGAAGGAAGGAAAAAACAAAAAACAGCAGCAACAATAACACAAACCAACAAACCACAACACCCTAAGGTTTTTAAGGTATTTTTTCCCCAGATTAACCTGTGCTTCAAAGCAATTCTTGAGGACTGCTGCTACATTTATATTTTTATATGTTCTGTACAAGAAATATTTCTTTCCATTGCATTTGTGCAATAAACATTCATTGAATACACACCAGGGGCAATTAGACATTATTGCAACTATCACATTTATTAATAGTTACTGCCACCAACCCATTCTGCTACCTGTCACAAGCTTCTTTGACTGAGCTGGCAGTCAAAGAAGAATAGCAAATTTAAGGGAAGATTTCTCCTTCAGAGTCAGAGCCATAAGGATTATTTCCTCTCTTTCTTCCATTTCCAAGTCTTACAATTTGCATATTTATGACATTCAGCCAAAACCAGCTCTCTGGATTTCCAGGTTTTTATTTGTTCTGATTAAGTGAATACATTTTTATTTGGTCCATCTTTGCTCTGAAAACTGTGTTAGTTAACCATCTTTAAGGTATTTCCAGCTTTATAGCAATCTTAAATGAACCATGTCTGTAGACAGGCACTGTGACTGAAGATCAATCTACAAGGTATTCAGATATATCATATCAATATCACTGTTTCTGACTATGATATTACCCAAGTGTTTCTAGATTGCCTAATTTCATTCTATCTATCCACAATAACTATGAAAAGAAATACCCAAACCAGACATATAAAATAGAAAACCCTACAATGAGATGAGTCATGATGGGCCACAACTTTAAAAAAAAAACCAACAAAATTAACAATCTAGAGGTTCTGATTGATGCACCAGCATAAGTCATCACAGGTCTTCACATCTTCAACCTCATTTCACTGTGATAGATTCCAGGCATGGTTTAATCATCATGTGAAGGTCACAAAAACTAAATGGGATGGACAAGAAATAAGAATGGTGTATGTAAGGTGTCTGGATAAATCAACTGTAAACTTTTTGAATGAATATCTAAAGTAAGTGTGGTTCTTAAGATTCTTCTCTCAAATTAATAATGAGTCTGTTCTGGGTTATCGTTTTTAATTGGGATGGGGGGATTTAAAATAAGGAAAAAACCTTGAACCGTGCTGAATTATCTATTATTTTGAGTTAAACCAGCTGCAGTAGTGAAAGAGATCAGCTAAAGACATAGGAAATCATGAAGAGTTCAACTTGATAAGCACCCTCAAACCTGTGAGCATTAGCCAAACTGCAGCCAAGGAGTACATCAGTTGATGATTAATTCCAGTAAAAGAAGCTTCTCAGAGATATTTCCTGTTTTCCACAGTTTTATATTCTGTTCCTATGGAAAATCACTTGTGTTTGAAGCTAGCCATCAGCATTATGTTGGCTTCCAGCACAGAAGCAGAGAAACAAGTGCAGTGTGCATCCTACTTACCAGCAGCTCATGTACAAAAAGCTGGCTTACCAAAAGGAACTTTCCTACTGGGTCGCAAACATATTCTTAACCTCAGCATCCCATTTATTACTTCCTTCCTTTCCCCAGAATGTAACGCTGTGCTGTAAAAAATATGTGCCTTTTTTTTTTTTTTTTTTGATAGCTGGCTGACAACTAGTTTTGCTCACTGCCAGTAGATTGTAGCTCTCCTAAGCAGAGAGTGCTTGCTCACCAGTCATCTCTTTGTCATGCATGAAGATCAGTCACCTCAATAAAAGTATTTGCAATTTGTGCTTTTTCCATTGCAACTGCAAAAAATGTTATTTCAGGTGTTTCCATTGCTCCTGAAGGCCAAGGCTTCCACAGCTCCAAGGACCCTTTAGGATAGGCCTGGAATAATTATGTTTCTAGGAGCACTCTTTTCTCTGAGTTATCAATCTAAGATAAGAAACAAAAGCACGAGGGAAATGGGAGGACTGGATGGAGAGATCACTTGTGGAGTAAGGAAGAGCCTGACCTTCCCAGACAGAGCTCGGTACCCTGTTCCACTGGGCACCATGCACTTCACCAGCTGAAAACCCTCCAGCAATTTAAGGAAAGGACTGTTGGCATCAGCACAGGAAGAGAATGAAGAAGGGAAAAAACACAGGGGCCTTGTGCAGGAGCCTGTCTCCCTTCAGTGGGGCAAGAGCTGCAGGTGGGAAGGGAGGCAGGTGGAGGATTTTGGTGCATGTGGACAGTGAGCAACTGACATCTCCCAGAAGAGCACCCATGGAGGAGATGGGTGTTTGGCTTGTCCTTTAGATGTGCTGTCCACGTGCCTTGGTCTCAAGCTCCCTGATAGACTGGGTTTTGAGTTATTGCTGCCAGCCCTTTGCATGAGGTTTCTGTCTGTTTTATAGCTCTATTTAGCACCAACTTACTTAATATGTCTTTTGTATCCATAATGATAAAATAAACTGCTATAAATTTACCCAAAAGGTGACACTTCTCAGACATTCCCACTCATGCAAAGAATCTGCTTTTAATTGTAGCTATTGGTGCAGAAGGCATTCTTAACTGCAGCTGATCCACTTTTACACACAGAAACATTTGGTTTGTTTACTCCCACAGGGGAAAAATATAAAGAATATAGAAATGGTACAACAGAAACCTGCACACTGTCATTACAGAGAGGCTTCACCACCACTCCAGTAGGACACATGCCATCAGCTGAAGCCACAATGGGAGCAGGTTCAGCCCTTCAGCAACTGCTCCTCCCCAGGACCAGGTGAACATCCATCTCTGTACAGAGGTGGCCTGCAGCCACTTTAACTCCTCTATCACTTAACCACTCCTTCCCTGCTCAAAGGAGTGATATTAGTGGGTTTATATCCCAGTATTGGATTCATTGCAGATTGACACCCCCAAAAGGTCACCATCCTCAAATCATATGCCTGAAAGTCAGACTGGGGACCTTCGATGAAACTATATCTTTTAAAATGTTTCTTTACACCTTAAAGCTGACTGATGACAAATATACCCACAAATTCACCCCTCTTTCTTCACTGCATGCTTAGCAACAGGAAACCTATGCATTTTTCCAGCCTACAAACTCCTGTCAGCTCCACTTTTCCTTTCCAGTGGGGTAACAAGCCCAGAAGCAATGCACTGGCAGAGGAGCAGAGACACCATGTCCATCCCCAGGACAGCAGCCAGTGCAGCCTTGGCCATCTGGGGGAGCTGAACAAGGCAGATAGCTGGAGCCTGAGTCCCCAGAGCAACTCACATTTGTCATGTCGAAAAATGACAGGAAAACATCAGAACAGAGATGTGAACAGTGAGATAAGCTGACACCTTCCAGTGTCAAGACTGGGAAAACAAACCTGCGCACAAATAACTCGCCAAAGCAAACAGATTTATACTGCTGCTCCTGTTCTTGCAGAAGGTCTCACCTACACCTGTCTCAGGAGCTTTTCCAAAACTCAGTCCTGAACAGCATTACTTTTTCAACTATTAGGTGAGCCAAGTTGACAGTGATTTCTAAAGAGGAATTTTGAATCCTCTGTATATTAAATGTTTGTTTTTCTCGCTCTTTCTTGCTGTCAGTAGATTGCATATTTCATTCATGGATAAACCACCTTATCACTCATATTACTTTATTTTGGAGCTATGTAGCATACTGATGTTTGCAGTTTCAGATAAAGTTCAGTTTAACCTTTCCTTTGACAGTTTGGCTTTCTCTGTGGTAAGCAATATGAATATTTACTCTCCCAACTCATATCTGCAGTGAGCTGTGACACTAATATATTAATTGTGAGGAAGCCAGGAGAGCTTGTCCAGCTGGTGGGAGGCTAGAAATGCCCAAATCCTTGCCATGGAATATATATTAGCCTAAATTTCCTGCCATGAGGAGTAACACAATGATGTGTTTAGAGCAGTTGATCTCAATAGGCACAACAGATCATTTTCTTCCCCAAAGGCTTTGAATAAAATTTGTTAACCTGCCCAGTTTTGGGTGACCTTAAATGGAAGTCAGTAGCAGACCAGAGTCCAGATGAACCCTCTTGGTGGGTCAGACACCCACCAGAGGTAATAGATGAGGCATTTGATGCATGCAACTGTTACATAGTACTTACTTGCATGACCATGTGCAAAACTGAGTCACACTATGACAGAACTATGCAGATGTAAGACACAGAAGTTTACAATAAGACAATATCATTCAGTAAGAAGAGCAAGAAGGTCAATAAACCAGCTCACTATAGTCTCACACCCAGTACCCAGATCCATGTAAAAGCATGGATCTCAACCCTTCATTGCCAGCACTGCAGAGTGGTTACACTGCTTTCCTTTCTAACAACACTGTGGAGTGTCACCAGGCTGATTAATGTTCTCTGCTCCTTCTCAAGGAAACATACCATTGTCCTGCCAGCTAATAAAGTGTAGCCACCTACAGGAAGCTGCACCTGTCAGAGCAAGGACTGATCAAGCTGCTAAAACACAGCTCTCTAAGCCACTGGCAAAAATAATCCCCGACACTGAGCATCATGGTAAAAATCCACAGTAGTGTCTACCTGTGTATTTTCAAAGCTTCAGGTCCTTTCCCTTTCGCCAGTTAAGATGTTTTCAAGAAACTGTAGAATCTACAAGATTTCTTTGGTGTTGAAGGCAGTAAGTATTGCCAGGATATCCACAGATTAGTTTGTCTCTGATCCAGCCTCCTTCTCAGCCTGGCATATAATGAAATAGATTCTGAAATGCTAAGTCATATAGTTCTACTTCTATCTAATTTCAGTAATTGTGATGAACTGTATAACTGCACAGTAGTTGATACTCTAAACTAAATTGGCAGCCATCATTGAAAGAGTTCAGAGACTGAGCTAAAACAACTCTTTCCATTTTTTTTTAGTGTAAAAGATGTCTAATACTGAAAACATTTAGGGATCAACTTCTCTGTTATCCCTCAGCTTGTCCATGAATATGAAGCGAAGTTTAGAGTAATAGAATTTTTTCTAAACCTTTTCCCCTCTTCCTATTTTTAAAGATGCTTACTATAGGAAGACATATTACTGGAAAAATAGATGCATTCTGAGTCTATTTTATTGACTGAATACTACTCTGTTCTCCAAGCATTCTTACTGAAACCATTGGGATCACTACTGAGGTAAAGAGATAGTGGTAAAAGAAAAATATCAAACTCTGGCTCGTTAAAATGGAAAGAAAACATGAATATAAGTTTTATTACTTCCTGTTGTTTGAGTTTTATTATTATATTCTTAACATAAAATTTTGAGAAGGTACTTAGGTTTTAAGATAGCTGTGGAGAGCATCAAAATGACAAATGCTAACGAAAGGTAAGAAAGGGAGCTATTAAAATATAAGAGTATTGAAATCCATATCGATCAACAGGCTACTCAGAGCAGAGAATTCGTGGATCATTACATATTTCAATTCAAAATCCAGGGTTGAGATGCTTAATTTTTTTTTAATAGGCTCCGAGTAATAACATATCTTTAATCAAATAAGCTCAGTATTGCACATTATAGTGTTATAATATTTGGCTTTAAAAACTTACTTCCAAATAAATTAACAAAATGTAGACCCATTAAACAAGTTTAGGAAGAAATCCTTTAGAGAATCTTTTTATTTCCAATTTTACAACAAAAAGCCTTTGGAAATGAACAGCTATACCTCACAAAGTGCTACATCCTATCTTTCACTGTAATAGAACTGATAGAATGATGCAGAATATTGTAGTTTTGACTTCCTCTTCAACACAATGACAATTAGCATTTTACATGTAGGATTGGATAGCATTTTATGTAAGATCAGATAGACTATTGTCTTGGAAAATACTGATTGCTTCTCTTTATGGATAGACTGTATAAATATTTTGGCAAAATATGATAATCCCAGTTACTACATAGTTACTCTTGGCTGTTGAGCCAATGGACTTTCAAAAGAATCTACAAGGTATAATTACTCTTGGCCATGAAGACAATGGATAAGACTTCCAAAAGTATCTACAAGATGTAAGACTGTAAGTGCTTGTGTCTTAACATCAAGTTTTGCCCTGATGGTAAGTGGCCTTGTTGCCTATTTAGGAATGCAGCTCTGGAATCTTAAATCCATCACATCTAAATCTACTTTTAGCCTTATCAGTTAGGTGCAGCAGTGTCTTCTGCTGTACCTCAAAATGTGCCTTTTTAAATAAAAGAAAGCTTTTGTGTTCATGGAAAATGATCTGGACTTCTGGAGACACTTTGTGTAAGGGCACCCAAACAAGATTTCCTACTGGATGCATAACATCGGTGCACTTCTCCCTAGAAATATAACTGCACATTTATCAGTACATCACAACAGACCCTGAGCTTTTCCAAATTCCACTTTTCCAAAATACCATTACTGGGACTTGAAAAAAAGCAAGAATCAACACAGAGTCCCAGCATACAGTCATTGATGTCATCAAAACACTGAAAGGTTAAAAAAAAATGTATTTAGGCGGCAAGATTTTTCAGCATGTCCTGCATAGACCTGCTGTTCTTGGATCTGTCTGAGCTGAGTCAAGGCAGCAAATTAAATGTCTTCACTACCCTCCACCAGACTTCTTGCAGAGCAGAAATGAACTCTTCAGTCAGCTAAAATGGGTATTTAATCAAGTATGATCTATAAGCAAAATTTGCAGTAACACCCTGGCTCCTGGCTATCTTTCTTAACACTAGCTCCAAAGCAATTTTCTTTCATCAGAAAGTTGTGAAACAAACAAACCAAAACAAAAATTGTCCTTTGATTTATAACAACTTGCAAAAAGATAGAACAATTTTTTTCCAATCGAACTCCAGAACCTTCTTGGTTTTTAATAAAGATGATACTGAGACTTTCCATGCCTACTGAGAAAAAACAGAAAGAATATTTGCAATTTGCAAAAAAACCCTCACTATCATCTAAATTTAGAGTATCACACTGTTATCTCACTCACATACTTTATTTCTCACCTGTTAAATTATACTTGCTGGGAATACAGCCAAGGAACAACTGCTGCCATTGTCACTCTTTGTAAGGAACAACATTACAGATATTACTTAGAGAACATGGGTGGATTGCAGGCTGTTTTTAAAATTTGGATTGGAAAAATATCGTAGAACATATTAAAGAGCAGACAAGTTGGCTAGGAAATTAATCCTCTGCTTTGTTCTATGAAAATGGCTAAATCTAATAGCTGTGAAGAATTGTTATGAATGTTTGATATCTTGCTCAAGAAAATATCTATCAAAATATATCTTCCACCACTCCAAACCCCAGAGTGAGTGTTATGAACACTTCTCAATGAGATGGGGAAGGCAGAAAGGAAAAGCCTAAATGTTTTCTAATACAGATTAGATTACAGGATTAATTCTCTGAACATTGTGCAAACAAATAATTTCATTTAAAGTTTTCTAAATATTATATGTCTTGAAGTGGGAAAAAAGCATCTGATTCTGCTTGTGATTCAGCCTCTATCTGTTGCTGAAAGGACACAGATAGGGGCACACTGATCCCAGGCTGGAGGAGCTGTAGGGGCAAGGGGATAGACTGCATTTGGGGTTGCAGACACAGCCTGCAACCCCATCATCTGTGAGGGCACAGATGATGTCATTGTGCTGAGGCAAGAAACATATATTGTGACTAAACTTCCACTGCTTCTGATCTTCACCTTGTATGCTTTTTTAATATTTATCTATTCTTATGCCAATTATTCTTAAATATTTCCTAACAAATCTTTGGTAATAAGCTGTCACAAAATTAAAAGATAAGAAAACAACTTAACTCTGCTGTTTTTCAGATAAGGATCTTCTCTGTAGCTATATCTAGCAAATGTTTGACAATTTTCAATGTAATGTACAATTGGTTATGGTTGTGTTATGTATTTCCAGGACTATTTTTCAGCTCTTGGCATGAATTAAGCAACCCACTTTTAGGCCCTGAAGACTCTGAAATCCAAAGGATGCTCCCAACTAAGACAGGACCATCCATTAGATTTCAGAGTCTTCGGGCCTCAAAGTGGGGTGCTTAATTTACACTGCATTGAACTGCTTGTGATGAGTGCACATGTGCCATGTTACTGCACATGCAATGGTCATATGTATGCAAATCCTGCATCTCTAAATTTCCAGTTTGAAAACACAGCCAATCTTGCCAGTAACAATAGATTGATACATCCCATAGTATTTTTCTGAGAAAGAAGTAGTGCAAGAACCTAGTATAATAATGCTGGGCATGAAATTCAAAAAAACAAAGATAAATTTTTCAAGGTGATAATTTTCAGTATATATACACTCCCTCCTTGTCTATTAAGACATAATATTAACCAGCCATAATATTGCATATATAAAAATAAAACTATTAAACCAGCTTTTAGGATTATTTTGGAGGTCTTTCAGATTTCCCAAGCTGCTTATGTAAGTTCCTCAGTTGTTCAGAAATGGAAAATTTCCTACTTTTTTAATGTCTGGTGCATTTCTTATAGCTATAAATATAGTCCCACTGTGAATGGCATTGTTTCATTTTTAAATACAATCCTCAGTAATCACTGGCAAATGACTCTGCTTCAAGGCAGTTAGCCACTCTAGTAAGATGCTCTGCAAAGGTTGTTTGTCAAAGATAAATACTCCAGAAGGCTGCAAACAGGATTCAGACATAACATAGATGCATGGCTGTTACAGGTACCTTGGCTTTGGTGGATTCTCGGATCCATTAAAGCCACTGGGAATTTTGCCACTGACCTATCTGGGGCCAGTATTTCAACTATTTGTTCCCTTTTAATGTAGAACCATTGAGGATTTCAGAACACCCCCCAGCAAAAAAGAGATCTAATGTTTAGGGCACAGATTCCCACTTCAAAACCCTCATGAAAGCAACGGTACTGCGTGGTCTGCATCATGCTGGAGTGGCTATGAAGGCTGAACATCAGCTCCCAGATTAAATTGTTCCCTTCCTGCAGCAACCCCAGCTGGGGATGTTGAGGTGGGACTAAGGTCCCCTGCAGTTACACAGCATCACAGAATCACAGAAGTGGGAAGTCATCTCTGGAGATGAATGAGTTAATTTCCCTGGTCAAAGCACAGGAAGTGAAAGTAGTCTCCTCAGGGCTGTGTCCAGATGATTTTTTTGATAATTCAAATGGTCTAAATAATCTCTCTGAGCAACTTGGGCCAGAGTTTGGCCACTCTCACTGTGAAAAAGCTTTTTTCTCATGTTTAAAAGGAATTTCTTGTATTTCAGTTGAGGCTCATCACCTCATGTACACATACTGGACGCTGCCAAGAAAAGTCCAACTCTGTTTTTTAATCTCTTTCATCAAATACTTATAGATAAAATTCTTCTGCACTTTTCTTCTCCAGGATGAGTACTCCCTGTTCTTTCAGCCTTTCCCTGTGCAGTCCTGATTCAAAAACCAGTTAAGCATGTGCTTATCAGAGTGTTGAAAGGTCACCATACTTCATGGAGGCAGGCAGGCATGTCAAAATTCTATCCAAATTCAGAAAAAAAAAAAAGAGTCCTGATATTTAAAAATTGTATGAAAAAGAGAAATCTATGGTCTCCCTATCTAATCTCTGCAGTTTCTCAGCAGCAAAGCAAGGAAGCCCTAAAATCCCCAGCCTCATAGTCTGTGGAGCTATGGAGTCTGCAGCAGCCCATCTGGAGTGCTGCTCTTTGGTCAGAGCTAGAGACACCCATTGTCAGCAGTTCTGCAACACTCCAGCTTCCATATCATATGTTTGAGATAATATTGTTCCCTTGCACAGCTTGTTTATTTCAAAGACAATAACTTACTTGAAATTCACAAAATAAATAAATATCTCCCAAGAGATTTATTTAAATTAAAGCATTTCCTGTAGAACAGAACTTTAAATTAGAAAATAAAATCACACAGAGGCATAAAGTTGACATTTCAGTTTAATTAGGAAGACTCCCATACAAATACTTCTTGTTAATATCAAACCAAGTCAGACTCCAAACTGCTGATAATAATGAAATTAAAATTAGGTGCACAGATGAGACACTGAGTTAAAATTTGGAGTGCTCTTCGCTAATTCTGATAGGCAAAATTCATTCCATTAGGGAAGATCAATAAATAGTTCATATATCACCATGGACCACCTGAGGACCTGCTTTACATAACAGGCAGGGCCCTTATATTAAAATTCAGAAATGTGAGCTCTCTACTCTCTGAATGAATATTACTAAGGTGGTAAGCCTGCGATAGTGCTTTACCTTTCTACATGGAAAAATTATATTCTCACTCTCATAAATTATTCTGTGACCTATATATGACAAGCCTTAAAAACACTCACCAGCTACCATAAATGGAAAGTCAGAAGTGAATATTGTCTGCGCTGAGCTCATGCAGGGGAATGGATTTCCTTAGCTTAGAACAATTTAATTTACACTTACTTCACACAGGAAATCCTCGTGTCATATTAACAAGTTGAAAATGATATGTATGGATGTGTCCAGAAATATGATACTTCATCACAACAAAAGGAATAATGTTTCATTGAATGGAATTCAATTTAAAAAGCAGACTGCATCAGCAAATAGCACACTGGCATTCATCCAGCTATTCCTTTGGTGGTTCCTAGTCCAAAATAGATCAGGGTGTAAGGAAAGAGCCCAAGAGAATACTGTTGTAAGGCATGCACTCAGAATTCAAGGCCCTTTCTAACCAGCCCAATCAGAAATTAAACCTTTGCCTACACAGCCTATACTCCTCATATAGATGCTGCAGAGAGGCAGGAACTTCTTGGGCAGGGTTTCACCCTGCCCTTGAATGCCAGTCTCAAAATGCTCTTGGTGCTTGGGTTTCCCCAGGGCCAGGGAACAGCTGGGACTGGCAGGACTGCAGGTCTTATCTCACCCATCATTACCCTGGCCACAGAGCTGCATCACCACACAGAGCAAAACACGCTGTGCTGGTCCAATTACTGATCAAAAACACAAAACAACAAGGCCAAGGAGTAGATCATGATTCCTTCACCCAAATTTGCCCAGATCAGTGTTCATGTTGCTGTGTTTCTGATTTGAAGTTTACAGCTTAATTCTGGACAAGACTCCAAATAAAAGAGCAGAAGCAGATCAGGAGAGATACTTGTGTGAAAGGGAAATTTTCCAACAGCTTTGTTGGTTTTGTTCATACAGAAAAAATATTTCAACTTAAACATAGTTCACAGATGTACTTTTTTTGTTAATTTCTACTGACTTTCAGTGAAACATTGACTACCCGGACTGACCAACATTCATGATCAGCCAGTTTATTATATTCAATTCTTTGAAAAATCATTAAAGTGCTTACAATGGTTTCATAGGAAACATACATCAGGCATCTTCAGAGCTATTCAGTACTGACTTCCTCTGCAGTCAGAATTGGCTTAAGTGGCAGCTGGAATATTAAATGCAGATTTGTGGGAAATAAAGTGTCTAATTTGCATAAATTCCAATATTCCAACAAGAAACAAAGCAGCAGAACTTCCCAGGGTGCCCTTTCAGAGTGATTTCCTGGTGTGAGATGTACCCCTTTAAAGAATAACTTAGTACAACCCTCAGGAAAAATGAACTTCAAACCAAACTCTGTCTTATGATGACACTTTTTGTCTGGTCACTAATAATGTTGAGATTTACCTTGTAAAAGCTAAATATGGCCTCAAATTTCTAGGTACATGTAAATTCTTAAAAAAGTACATCCTTCTTTTGGATGTGAAAACACTTGCAGTCCTCTGACGCTATGTAACATTCAATATTTTAATTAATACAGGTTGGGCAATGCAGTTTCCTTTCATGACACTTAATGTTGATAATCTGCAGTTCACCAAGGAAGGTATGAGATGCTGTCACCCACACTTGTCTTGGATACAGCCCCTGAGTCCTGAGCTCCTGCAGTAAGACAGTTTGACCATTTTGGCTGAGTCAACAGGCTGAGAAAAGCTACAGGGACTAGGCCACAGACCAAATGGAAATGTGCAAATGTGTATTTGGATCACCATCCTTCTTAACCACTAAGTGATCCATCCTTTTGACCTATGAAGGAAATCACATTAATTGGGAAAGGGAAAGCATCACACAACAAAATCCTGTGGAGATTTGCCACCTACATAATTTTTATGCCAAATGACCACAGACTCCTGTACTTCTGAGAACTACTCATGTGAGTTCAGCAGATGGACTGATGAGGGATTTTCCAGTTACTTGGATTGGTTACTATCCAAAAATACCATTAAGGCGAGTAATCGGAGCATCCAGGTTTGGGCCAACTTATCTATGTCATTTCCACTGCAGCTTTACCTGTACTGCATAGAAAAGCAAGTTCTCCTGATCTCCGACTCATCTTCTCTTACCCAAAAACTACAAGTTCAGCAGGAGGCCAGATAATTATTTTTGGAATCCAGATTTAAAAGACTTCAGTGTTATCTTTGTCTATATCTAAATGTTACATCTTGATTTTGGTATGACTTCGGTTTAAAAATGGAACAGAACATTCTGACCTTCAATGATTTCATTTCCCCGTATAACTTCTGTATTATACATTAGGCAAGTGAAGAAAGTTTAAAAAAATGGAATGCATTATATTTTGTTACCAAAACAAATCCTTTCAGTTTTCTTTATATTAAAAGTTTTGCTTGAAGCTTGGGATAGTTGTTTTTTTCTAAAAAAATGAGTTTTATGGATATTACTTAAACAAACACATAGCATTCATTCCATTTTGGAATGAAGAAAAATATACCAGCATTGCATAGTGACTGAGAAAAGAGAAAATCTTGATCATACACAGCTTAACTCAGCAGTCATTTACCTCCAGACCACAAATAACAGCTTTATTCTAAGCCAAGTTAATGGGACTGTGCGGTGGAATCTGGATGAATCTTATTAGCTTGAGATAAGCATAGCAGAGGTCAGGTTAGATGATAAACTGGCCAGTTCTGGCCTTAACACCAGGAAATTTTGCTGCCTGTTTGGGGACTGAGATATTGCAGTTTTCCATAGCGTGTGTAAAGCAATTTGTCAAGTCTCAGGAACATGAGTAAAGCCAAGCCTCTAACAGGATTTCTAGTAGGATCATCAATTGTTCAGAGTTAAAATAGGAAAAAGGAAGAAAAGAAAAGGCTCATATTTCCAGGTCTGTAGGTAGCTAGTCCTTGGATTTATGTCTTGCCCCCAACTACTGATGCGGGTCTTTCCCTGACTATCTGAAGTATCAATCAATAACTGACTCAGTTGCCAAAGTAATTTCAGAAATACCTCTCTACTTCATTCCAGGACTTCAACATTTTGAATTTTCACCCTCAAGCAGTGTTGTAGCCTCCAGTAGTACCATCACAAAGCTGCCAGAGCCAAATCATCTGCCCAGAGCCCAAGCCAGCTGCTTTCTTTCTAATCAGCTTCTTGTATGTACCTGGGATTGAGCTGCAAAACAGATGAATTACTTACGCAGGCTTCAGCCTGGGCGTCATCTTTCTGTTTCCTGAGGGCTCTTCAGAGTCTCTTGAACTCCCAGACTGTAGATTCATCCATTCCTCCAAAGTGTCTGTTGGCACATGTTGCTAAGAACTCAACATATGGACTGTGTCCATCCATCCATCCATCCATCCATCCATCCATCCATCCAGGCACACAGCAGTGCTTGTGGACACTGACCACATGCACAAGAACTGCTGCACTTCCTCTCACAGGACCTGACCCAGTCTTGTCTTGAGACACAAGAGGTCAGTTTTGGTTATGTGATGGACACTTGGTTATCTGGGCCACTTGTTAAAGGAACGGGTGAGAATTTGGTCAAGATGGTCCATTTTGATACATGCACTCATTTCATATGTTTTTCATCCACCCACATGATAAGAAACACCTGCCTTGAACCCCAGGCAGGTGATGAGATCAGCCTCAATTAATACTGAGCTTAAATGGTACTAGTGGAGCTTATACATGGTACCTCCCCTCCAGAGCATTTGGCACCACAAGGCTGAGATCACTTTACCTTGCAGAGAACACTCTGACTGAAAAGAGCATTCACAAACTTGGGCAGGAGGGATGGGGCTTGCCAGGGGTGTACACAGGCAGGCTTGATACCTACAAAAGGCTTCTAATCTGTGAATTCCCCACACCATCGTACAGCCAAGTTTACATACCAATGATTTGTTCCTAAATAAAACCTGACAGATGTCCATGCTGCTTTTCTAGCCCAAAGCTGCTGGAAATTTGAGAATCTTAAATGAATCTTGGGAGTTGTGGCTGAAGCTGCTGATCTGTATCAGCACTAGGCAGAGACAGGAGCACCCTGCAACAAGTGAGGTGATTAATCACAACACCATAACCTTGGCCATTTGACTGATTAGATCCTATATAATGAAATGTGCTAACCCTGTTTCTGAGCTTGTCATTGAAAATCACTTTCTTCATTTTTTTAATACTCAGATGAAATCGCAAGACACTCTATGATGTGGCTATGGACCATTTTTGGAACTCTCTTTTTCCTTAGCTGCCACTGAAAGAATAAGATTTAGGATTCTATCTCCCTCCTGCTTTTTGGCACCTTTAGATGGATATTCTCCTAATTTTTAAGTCTTAGGTGACAATGGCAATTTAAAGTCTTGAGTGAACTCTCAGCATGGAAAGAACATAAATGATTTTCTATTCCAACAGCACTGAGGAACAGAACAAGGTCATGTACTGTCATCAATTTATTTTATTTATTTATTTAAAAACTAATCCAGGGAAAACTTTTTTTTTTCCCCAAAAAGGAAGCCAAATTCACCTCTGTCTTCATCATGATTCACTGAATCTGCACCTACCAGAAATAAGATAGAAGATAGCTGCTTCCTTTGAAACTAAGACTTCTTCTCCAAGAACATAGATGCAATTTATTTCCCTCCTAGTCCTCTGCTGTTCTGATTTCAGCGTCTGAGACAGATCTGGCAGGTCCCTGCTCTAGCCATTGGTCTCATGACTAAACTCCCATGAACAGTTCTGACATCTGACTTAACAGATAGCCTACGCTGAAATCATAGTCACGTGATGAAGGATGCACTGGGTGGAAGGATGGATGGATGGATGGATGGATGGATGGATGGATGGATGGATGGATGGATGGCTGGATGGATGGATCTTTGGTCACAGATCAAGAGCCCAGTGGAAGTGGGGGAGAAATTGCCTCTGCTAAAGNCTGGGTGGAAGGATGGATGGATGGATGGATGGATGGATGGATGGATGGATGGATGGATAGATGGATGGATGGATCTTTGGTTACAGATCAAGAGTCAGTGGAAGTAGGGGAGAAATTGCCTCTGCTAAAGCATGTTTCATATCATCTGTTTTAGCCATCCACCTGAGAAAGAGATGAAGCACACTCTAGAGGTTCTTGCTCCTCTTCTCTTAATAAGCCAGGATTCAAGACTGACTGCTTCTCACATAGGCAACTCTATTGGAGAGGTCTAAATCCAAACTGGGGAACGTTTACCCACCTTACTTTTCCTCTCCCACAAATATATGTCAAAACTCAATTTCTATGCTGCATCTCTGTAAAGACAAAGGCCCATCTTTTTTTGCACAGTACTCTCCCAACTGTACCTCAGAGCTGAAAAATAAAAGATTATGCCCTATCTTTTATTTGGTTTATTATACTGAAAAAAAACCCCAGAAGGTGCCCTAGGTATGATTTACATTGAATGATATGTAGTACTTTTCTTCCTTTACTGTATATGCCAACATTTTTTGAATAAATATAGAAAATGTGGAAATTTTATTGTATATAGGTGAGTTTACTGCCTTTATATAGAAAAGTTAACTAAGTTTACATCAGGAAATTTATTTCTTGGCAGCTTCTTTCTTTTGAGGTAGAAAGCAAGTTTCTCATGAAACCATCTACTCTCACAATTTTGCATGGATTAATTTCTCACTCTCTTTTTCTCTGCAGCCAGTAATTGTTTTTAAATATAAGAAAGCCATGCTCTTGGTTCTCTTTTTTTTTTAAAGTGGTATTAAGAAGGAATTGTCACAGATATCACAGCTCAGTCATTAACAAAGATAAATAGCAATCCAGACAGACTTTTTAAAAAAATCCCAAACCTGCTTTGCATCAGAACTAATTATGTTAGAGTCTGGCACAACTCACCACTCTAATGGAAGGGAGATTTCAGTGGAAAACCTGCAACTTTATGAAGAAGCTTGGCTTTAAGTCACTGCCCAGTGAAACATCAGGAGATCAATACTGCCCAGCACCCCAGTGCACTGGATTATTGTGAACATCCTGCTGGCTACAATTCAGCTTTTCATTTAATTACGCTCTTATTTAAAATTCTGCTGTCCCCATAGAAGAGCAAGAGAAACCCGACAGGCCTTTTGGAAGGTTATGAACAATGAAAAGTCTAGCTAAATGTCAGAAAAAAAGGCCATAAACCATCACTTGATAGTATCAGATGAAATACCTTGTTCTTTCTCCCACCACCCCAGGGCAAGCAACAATGTGTATGTTAAATGCTGAATTTACCAGTGATGCAACATCCCCACTGACACTAAGATATTAGGCCATTTCAACAGTGATTGAGAATTTTTTTTTTCATGATAAAATTATTTTGATTTTTCTGGGGACAAGAAGTCTCAAGAGACAGATAAAAATAGGGCAGGGTGGCAGCAAAACTTAAAAATCCAGCCTCACAAGTGATTGTATTATATCTGCCTCTGAAAAAGCTGTGCAATAGATATATTCATTTCATAAGAGTAAGAGAATTTCTTTTCCACCATCTCTTTGATAATCATGAATGCTAATGGCACGTCTGCAATATTGTCTTGTCAAATTATGGCATCCCAGGTATTTGGACTGCCTGATGTGGTCTCTCTGTACCTAGATACATAGGAAGCAGTGAGGGAAGAAAATCATTCCAGCCTGAAACCAAAGGGAGAATCATTAACAAATGCTTCCAAATCAAAACAATTTTTCCTTTTGTCTTCACATTTTCTCCTTCATTTCATTCCATAGTGGCAGGGGGGAATGTTGTCATCTGGCATTGGTAGCAACATCATATAAAATGCAATACCCAAAGGAAAAAAAAAATCTCTCTTTTGATTGAAAAATAGATTCATATTTTCAGAGGAAGGGAGCTAAATCATTCCTGCCAAGTAGTGAATCCTTGCCGGCACATGCAGCCACAGCCACGCAGAGCATACATGTGAAGTCCTGCCAAAGCTGGGCTGAGGAGCTGCCATGCTCCTCCTTACTCCTCCCTTTTTTTTGTCTCCACAGAGCAGAAATACAACCCTGGGGCCTCTTTCCCACTCTGTGACTTCTGGGACCCTGTGCCACAGAACACAGGATCTCAAAACAGGATGATGGCCACTAACTGCTTTCTTCGAGCTGAGAAACAAAGGCTCCCAGAGCAGATATCCATCTGCAAAGGAGGCCCTGCAGACAGGACAATCTTTGGGTACTCCCTTACCTGCACAGTTAAACAGATAAATCACTTGACTCAGGGAAACCTTTTGACAGGAAAGAACTCGCAATTTGGAGATCCACAGGCATGTTTGCACACTGTGGATGTTTTGGTGCACCTTTGGATTAAATTTGTGTTTGCAGCCTTCTATGAAGACAAGAAAACCCGGCTCCCTCTTGTCAAAATTAAAAGACCTGTGTGTAAATATTGCTGTTCTGCATTTCTCCCAAGGAGAGCCCTGCACATGTCTGGGGGTGGAAGCGTGATGGAGAGATCCCTCAGGGAGCACTGAGCAGATGCAGCAGCTGTCAAACACCATGGTGTGTCCACCCTCCTCCTCTGCACAGGCAATAGCTGGTGGCAAAAGCCATCCCAGAAACCTGGAGGGGTTGTCCATACCGCTGTCCTCTGACCTGGGGACAATGGTGACCCACAGGGCTGAAACTATAGGGACAATTTTCAGGGAAGGGAGTGTCCTGAAGGTTGAAAAAGAGCCAATTACTCTGATACTTCAAACTTTATTCAAGACTTTCATTTTTGCAGGTTTTGAAGAGCATCCAAGTAAGTTAAGGCCACAGATGGGATGAAGTGAACTTGATTTAAATTTGGATTTCACACTGCACATATGCATACACATACATGCACACAGCACAGCAGCTTCTCTGATCTGAGAGACAGGTTTGAGCTGCTCTTGAGACAGAGATCAGCCATGGCACTTCGTCCCTAAGTCACCACACCCCTGTGAATTATAGCCACAGATATTGGGGGAAAGGGAGAATGGGGGAAGGAAATATCTTTACCTCTGCAAAAACAAGTTTTAATCAACCCACAGAAAATGTCTCTTCTTTCCCATCTGTCTCCTCATTACCTATGATAAATGGAAAGTAAGTAACACCTTCTCTCAGCTTCAGGTTTCTTCCACTGATCTTTTGAATGGCACCTTTCATATATGAGCAGACCAGGACCAAGCCATTATTTCCCACCACAGCTCTGAGTGGTTTACAGCTTCTTTCCTTTCCCACAAAAGAGAAACCTCTGAATGCTCAGGAACTTCTTGAATTTTTCAGCAGCTTAAGTTTCTCCTTTATTCCTTTGCACTTATAGCTGCAAAGAGGACCGGGAAATCACATTAAGTCTCTGATTTGCACTTATGATACATATTCACACTTATGTGGGACTTTGAAGGAGAGTTTAAACTGGGAGAGGAGTTTGTTCTTTCTTATTTCTTTATATTAGCTGTCAGATTATATCAGGTGAAATTGCCACTTAACGTGATCCTTCATGGACGTTTAGGCATCTGGATCTCCCAGAAGGAAAGAATGGTGTTCTCGCACCTCATCTTGATGGCCAGAGATTTGGGCTATTTATATTATTTAAATTGAGTTATTTAAATTGTTTTCTCCAGAGATCTGTGTGATTTGGGGGAAGAAAAGTTGTATTCTACTCTGCCTTGTGCCTTCTCTATGTCACAACAAAGGGGCTTAGTGCAAGATGGCTTTAAATCAGAACAGTCAGCTTAAGCACTTGTCTTGCACAGGGGGGAAACGATGCTGTGAGATAGTTGGGTTATAAAGCAGGACAACCTGTGTGCTTTTATTTCATCACCTGTGAAGTTTTGTCTGATTTGGTCTCCTTTGCATTTTTAAGATTACACTCAAGATCACCAGGAGAGGAAAAAGCAAGATACATCTATTCTTCATACATGAAATAAAATAATAGCTCTGGCAATTGTAACTGAAGGTCCCTGAACACTTTATGTAAGAATGCAGCTTCCATCTTGATGTTGGATTATATTCCTACTTAACCAATTGTATTTTTTATTTAAAACATCCTTCTCTGATGGTATTATACACCATCGTCAAATATTTAAGAAGCTTCCTCTCAGTGAAAAAAGTGGATACGTGTGCAATTTAAATACATCTCTTAGCATGTGGAGATCACTGGTTGCTCAAGATGAAGCATACTGCAGGCCATGCATGTCTGGTAGCTAATTTCTTTTTCATCTCTGTTATTCAAAAAATGTGTGGAAACTTTGTGTTATTTTTAATGATGTCTCTTTTTCCTGTTACTGGATACTAAAACCAAACAAAACAAAAAAAAACCCTCCAGCAACAAAACCAAACAACCCACACAAAACTTGTGAATTTCTAACACCAAAAAAAATGTAGTACTTTTTATCTTTAACCTCCTTCAGCAGCAGGGTATATTGACTATATGCAAACAGCACTAAACGAACAAGATAAGGCTGTTCATACAGGGAAAAAAACAAACCTCCAAATCAAGGAAACATTTAAAAAATGTAGGTATACATATACTACAACTTCCGTTTGCAAAGGGCACGAACATAATCTGTTTATCAAGTTATCTGTGGTTGAGTACTGGGTCTTCAGCTGTAGCAACTGGTTCCCATTGGGATGGATATTTGGACTAGCATTCTCAAAATAAAACCACCAAATCTCCTAATCTCTGAAAATGCAGCAGAGACATAGCAACTGTATCCTTAGAACAAGGAAAGAAACCCATTGCTCCTCCAAAGTAAACAAGAGAAAATGTTTCCCAACCTAGCTAAATGCTGAAACTTCTCAGCTATGTCAGTGCCCCAGTTAAAAACAAACAAAAGAGTTGCAATAGCTATTGGAGCCTTTCAGCTTCAAGTACGTACTCAGAAAGGTTCTCCTTGAGAGGTTAATGTCTAATGAATATTGCAGGAGAACTTGCTGGTTCCGGCTCTATCAAAATCTGGCTGCACAAAGCAATAAACACACAAAAAGGAGCCACAAGTGGACCTTTTATACTCAAGCTGGAAAAAAGTTTAACTGAGAAAACATTTCAGAGGCCAGTTTTGATTCCCAAGCACTTTAAATTATGTATTTATGTTATACTTATTTATTTATTTGTTTATCATGTTATATTTAAATGAGAGGGAATAAAAGGCTGAAGTTCTGTTTTCCAGGTGTGTGGAAAGTGATATAAGGGTTGACAAAAAACTGGAGCCACATAATGCAGAATATGACAAGGGAAATAATGAGTTGAAATGAAGCATTAGAGTAACAGATGCATCACTCAGTCCAGAGCCATATGCACACAGAGCCTTGCTAGAGGGTGAAATGTGCCCTAGAAAGAGAAACCCTAAATTTTACTACAAACCATATGTGAGATTGCAGGAGACATGAACAATTTTGGGATAAAGGGAAGTTCATATTGAAATTACAAACAGAAAACATATACATAAGTTATGGAAAATTGCATATGCAATATATTCAATATACCACCACCATTTCTCTTGATTGGCTTTGTGTTAAACATTCCACTGAGTACTATATTCAAACACATGAAGGCCTCCTTGTCCTCACACTGCCATAATCAGATAGGTGCTTAAGTACCAGGATGAATCAAAACCTCAGCTGTCTCTCTCATGCCACCCTCCAGTGCTTTTTTTCTTGTCTCTCATCTGGGTAGTCTCCACTGCTGCCTCTGAGTACAGTCCCCACACTGCTACACTCCAGGCAAGGAATTCACTGTCTGTCAGTAGCTTAAGTGTGTGAGGAATATCAACAGCCATGAGGTGCCACTTAAAAGACAGTGGGAAGACAGAAGCTCTGGAGAGAGTTGGTGTCACTCCACTGATTGTATTTTGCATGTGGGTGACCAACAAGGAAATCAAACCCTGGACACCCTGTGCATGGGTTTGTGCCTCTCCCTCAAGTTCCCATGCTACTTTAGCAGCCCAACTAATCAAAAAACTCCCTCTCTGACTTCTGATTACCCTTTTNCCCCCCCTTGTTTTTTTTTTCCTTTTTTTTTTTTTTTTTTTTTTTTAAGGGAAGAAAGATTGTCTCAGTAAGAGTAAAATAACCATCTTGTGTATCAGAGAAAGCAGCCAAGTGCAGGCCCGTGGCACAGGACGACAGGAGATGTTGGAACTGAAAAAGCAATTAGAGCCACAGTGTCTCAGGATTTCTTTTCAATGTGGTTCTTACCACAACATATGCATGATTTTTATGGAAAGCAAATAACACTCATAAAAATATCTGCTTCACTAAAACTTGATCTCCTGCAAAGATTTTCGTAACTGCAAATTTTCAGTCAGTTCCAGACACAATCATTTGCAAATAGCATCAAAACTGTTGATTTTATTTTAAACAAACAAAGAAACAAACAAAAATCCTTCCCCTTACTGAATCATAAAATGCTTCTGGATGTTTAGATGCAGCATGTCACAGTTAAGATCTAAAGATTATCTAAAAAAAACAGCTCAAAAATCTGAAGGAAATTACTATGATTTGTTAAGTGATCAGGCTGGTAATTCTTTTAGGTCTGAAAATTGTCTAGTTATTAGAAGGAGATTCTAATTAAAGGAAACCTGGGCTGTCTGTAACCACAGCAGTGTGATCACAACATCTGAGGGTTGCTCCTTGCTTACATGTGTGTGCACAAAACACTGGTAACAACCTCTCAGTGCCACAGACATTCAGAATAACCACCTCTGGCTGAAATGTTTAGGTAGAAGACTTCAATCACATGGGGTGTGTTTTTGTTAGCAAGGAAAGCCGTGCTCACAAAACTCAGCTTTGGCTATAATAGGCTCTCTGCCACTGGTGATTTTTAAATTAAGAGTGGATTTTGTGGTCTTTGCAAGATAACTCTGGTTCCTTTTCATATCAGTTTTCACAATTGTGTATGTTATACTGAATTATTTTTAACTTCAATAATGTCTTCCTATGCATGGCCAAAGAAATGCTTTTTCTGAAGTCAAAGCATGGCTCCAGTCGTGTTCCATAAAATCATCACAACATTACCAATGTTTCCAAAATATGAATCCCCACAAACCTGGAATTGATACCATTCAGCCTAACAAGGTATTGCTTACAGAACTGTAAAAAGAGACAGGAAAAGAAGGAATTAATGGGAATAAATACACTCAGCCCTCAGTGCAGGTTTTCAGTAACACCCAGAAAATAAGACCTCAGGCTTATAAAGTGGTAGAAACTGAAAGAATCTCCTGGCACCTGGCATGGAAAAGAGATTGAGAGTGGGGACACAGGGTAAAAGAAGGAATTCAAGGAGAGGGAAGGAGAGCTGAGTTCCTCATGTTCAGATCATGTCTCACCAGGAGTCTGTTTGCATAGGACAGAAAGACCTGAAGCACCAGGCACAGCTAAGACACACCTTGCAAGTCACCACTCTGGTTACATTCCTCCCTGGAGGAAATCAAAGGATATTCTACAATCTTCTCCCTCTGGTTCTTAATCTTTCCCCTCTGACTCTCACAGTGCAGCAGCACATCTCCCACAGCTGAAACTCTGGGCTCATTTTTAATGTCCCAGATATTTAGTAGATAACCTTAAAGATAAGGAGGTCAGTGAACTCTTTAATGAGTTTCAACATTTTAATAAATCTATATAGCACCTAATAATTTTCTACAGCCTTCAATGGCACTTATGCATTTGGTTGTAACGTTGATGAATGTCCAGCCTTCATCCATGTGTTAAGATAGAAACAGAATTTGAATTGAAGATTTGTGACTTGAACTTGACATTGCAGATATTTAGTGACTAAGAAAAGGAAATGCCCATATGCTCTTTCCAGTTCATGACATGATTTCCTTCTGCACAGGCTTACTTTGGAGCAATATATCAAAATTAATTCAGTAATAGCAATAACGTTTTGCATTGTTACAGCACTTGCCATAAGCGAGTTAAGTAACCGCTGCTTTTCAAACACTTTCACCACCACCCTGGATTTAGGATATTACAGGCTGGTGAGAGATGTTAAGTAACACATCTCAAACCATTCTTGACATCTGTTGCTGAAGCAGGAATAGACAGCAAGTCTCCTGGGTATTTACCCATTCATTTCACCACAAAACGATCATTTCTGTCTACGATATGAGTTCTTCAGTCAAGAGATTTCAATTACACAGCCCATGAACACAATTCACATTTAACCTTGGAGAAAAAAAAAAAAANTTTTTTTTTTTTTAATTGGAATTTAAACTAATGATCTTCGGCTTGACAGTGCAAAACAAAGGTTGGCAGCTCACATCTGGGAATAGTCTGACAGCATTAACTTGCCCCAGTGCCCCAGAAACTAGGAGGATTTGTTCAGGGCAGCTGAGAAAAAGATGCTCATTGAGGAGCCCAAAAATACACAATCAGTTGTGATCTCTATCCTCATCTAAGATGAATCCTCACAATATAAACATTCATAGTATCTCCAGCTTAAATAGGAAAGCATAAGCCTCTTCCAGATAAATGCTGGATAGAACTAAGTACTACAAAGCTGTTAATTGATAGTTTTACCCCATTATGTTGGTGACAGTTGGGGCCACTTGGCACATAGCAAGGTGAGACCTTTGCTCACCTTCTCACCATTAAATATGTAGCACCTTGCTACGGTCCTCAACAGCAGTAGGACTGTCCCCTTAAGTTTCAGTGCTGAGAGCTAATGAGGGCCTTTCTTCTCCTGAAGATGGGGATTAAACATATATTTATAGAAACATGGTTTTCACATGCTGTGCTGGATCAGTGCCAAGATGCTCTGCATACTGCAGGCTGATGCTGTATTCTCAACCCAACAAAACCCAGAAACATGATCAGAAACAGATTTTGCAGTATCAATTTCATCTAAGGGAAGTCAGTGCCTATTGCCTAACATGCAGTAGAGCTAATATTGCTGCCAAGACTATCTGACTACTGTCAGAATTGCTCATCTTTCAGCAGACATCTTGAAGTAGTTGTTTTACCTGGTACCCTTTCTTCAAGCTTTTCAAAATGACATGAACTTTTTATAACAAGCTATTATACAGCAAGTCTTTTTTCCTTTTCTCCCCTACAAAGACATGCATTAGAGGTTGGAGGTCAGGGACTTAACCTGAATGATTTGTGGAAACTAAAGGAAATAAATTAATCCTCCAAGAATAAACCCAAACGAGTCCAACTTGCAGCGAGAAACAGCAGTTTACATGGTTTTGTCAACAGACTTTGGGTACCCCGTTACAGAAACTACAGCAACATTTTTATAAAGACTTAGAAATTGTATTTTTAACAACTTCAAACTCTTCTCTTGGAAATTGGTCATTGCTCAAATAACTTGTTCATCTTTTGCTCAGAAGAAAGACTGATTGGACTATATAGATACGGTACAGCACATTCCAGCTGTCCCTGCTTATCAAAGAAAATATATCCTTTCCCCACTCTCTCTCTTTATCTCCAAAATAGTTTTAACTTAGCATCTTTTGGGTGAAAGGGAAGGAGGATTCTTCCACTCTACATCCCATGAAACTTCTATGTTAAACAGTGTTTGGAGATTACTTAATTACTGAGCAATAAAGGGCTGCTGTGCTATTCTCCTTACTCCCTGCCTTCAATTTTCATACTCATTGAAATGTGTTCAGCAATCATCTCTAATTCCACCTCTAGCAAGCTGAATGTCAGAATTCCTGGGGTTTTTCCAATGCTAGAGAGCCCTAGGGAAGGAACCATTAGCTAATTCAAATGTCAAGGGATGTGACATTTTCTACCATTGATACATCACCTTTCAACATGTGAAACTTGAAAAGTCCTCATGTCTCCAAAGCAGAGAGAGCATAAAAGTAGCTTCTAATGTGGATCATATTATGGATCTTCTTTCTCCCAGAGGAAATGCATGCTTATGCAAAAGTTCAAGGAAGAGCTGAGAGGACAAAACTTCCCTCATATCTGTGCATGCCAGGAAAAAAGCATATGCTTTGAAATATAGCAAATACACTGTGAAGGCATCATGGAGACAGAGTATGGGTGAGGTACATCTGCATTTTGCTGGTCAAAATGACTGCAGTGTTCCTCGGCCTTATACATGTGTGGCCTGGAATAACCCAAAACATTTAAAGAAACTGACCTATCTCATTGCTGATGGCAACAGAAGCATAACATGGCTTTTTGTAACTCAGGCAATACAAATTGCTGGGCTCCTGATCCAGTCAGTGATGTGATTCTCTCTCCAGCTGCATATTAGAAAATGGGATTCCTGTGGATCACTCTGAGGGTTCTGAAGAGTCAAGGATTTTTCACTGCTTAAGCATGCTGTGCTGCTTTCTGGACACATGCATAAAAAGGAAATAACAGAAAATAAATAAGGTTGCATGGTTAGTGGTCTAGGGCTGCCAACTGTTGCTGTTTTATTGAAGCTTGAGAAATTTACTGATTTACCTAAAGTTGCAGCTCCTTGGGTCTGGTGTCTATACATCAGTTTTATTTTCATTTTTCAAGAATGACTCTGGTTTTTTTATGAAGAAGAAATTCTGAAGCTTGAAAAATATGAAGACAAATAAAAAAGAGAATACAGTAGGAGGTGGGAGGAAGAATTGGGTTTTCAGCAATTTGACAGTCTCCTGCATTTATCTCATGCAGTTGGAAGGTGTCTGTGAATCTTGGATTTTGAATTTCTGGAATGTAAAGCATTGAGGTGGGAGATTAGTATTAAACAGCCCAAGATACACATAGTCCAAAGAGATCAGATGTGTTTGAGAAGGAATAAACCAAAGAATCCTCCCCTTTTCATGTCTCCCCTCTGCTATTAGACTAGACCTTTGTCTTGATACTGGCACACCTAAAGTGGGCAGGAATATGTCAATTTTCAAGGACTGATCTCTAAATGAAAGGACCTGCTTCTCTGGACCAATGACTGTAGCTGCAACCTCACTTGTGCTGGCCATAGCACATGCTGCAAGGAGTACTGACTCCACAGAAAAGGAGCATATTTGCCAATGATGCTTCCCCTCTGCCATAAGAGCATGCCTAGGGGGGAATGTTGCAGAAGACTTTCCACTTCAGCCAACAGAACCTCTGATCCTCATGGAGTTACATGTCCATGGTCAAACCCCTGTCTATGAATTGAGGATGATTTGTTCACAAGGAGAACAAGAAAACATGGAAATGGCTATGAAAGAGAGCGTGTGTTGGGTCAAAATTTAGTGGGCCCAGGTTGGGTGGGGAATATGAGAATTTTAGAGAAAGACAACAGTATTCTGGCTTTGGAATGAATGGGATATTTTGCATGGAGCACCTTCTTCAATGAATAGCGTGTATTCCACACTGAAGAAATTCCACTGAAGTGAGGTATTGAACTTGCCTCTATAAACCAATGGAACTAAGAGAAATTTAATTATGCATAGTTGCTGTGCAACATTTCCAAGGCAGAGAACTGGGACCAGCATAGGAGTTAGCACATGAGATATCTAATTCCAAGGTTTCTTCTGTTTGCTTCTTTATGAGAACATATGCAAGATTAATCACTGGACTTTACTTTTACCATCTCTAAGAAAATATTTCACCTTTTTTAAAAGTTCATTCCTGATATTCTTTTTAATAGGGACTCTTTCTTCTTCCACATTTTTTGTTTCATTACTTATTACTTTTTGCGGTACAAGAAGCATAAAGACAAAGCAGTATTTTTCTGGCACACAGACAGTAAGGATTTTTTAGATGGCATGTTGTCTCTCACAAACAAATTGCTGCTGACTTACTCTACTGTTTCCTATCCTCATATGCTACATATACAGGGAGTCTTGTTTGCAAATTTCCACTTTCACTGCTCAGACAAAAACACTAGAAAATGTATCATTGGGTTATGAACTAGTCAGTTTGAAGAAAATGTGCTGGCTGGCTCTTTCTGTCAAAGTATCTGTCATAGGCATATTACACATTTCCAGCCAAAAAAGAATGGAAAAAATAAAATACTTCAGCCTATTAAAACAAAGTGAATGCTTTTGCCATGATATAATTAGCTTTTGGAAATGTCTTAAATTAGGGGGTTTTGTTTTCTATTTCATTTATGTATCTGTAATATATGGCCAACAGCATAAAGGATAAGTTGTTGAAAGGTAATCTTAAGGCACAGAACACTTGGAAGTTTTAGGTAACTGGAAAATTACTTTTGAAAAATACACCTTGTATACAGAAAAAAAAAAAAAAAAACAACCACATATTTGCCAGAGATTACAAAAATCTGATATCTGTACAGAAAACAGGGTGCTTGAACCCAAGGTAAGCTAACAGAAGTGAAACCACCAGGTCATCTGAGATTTCAGCCTGCAGAGAGCATGTGGGAAGCTTTCTAAGAAAAGCGAGTGAGAAAATAGAAGATTTCCTGACACTGCTTTGACAAAGTTACTGAAGGTGCAATGACCATGCAGGCATGGCTTCCACCTCCTCTTAAGCACAAGTGTCTTGTCTTCAGTAGGGTTCAGATATTGATAGCAGCCTTCCAAGGTTTCACCTTACCTTCACAAAAATCCACAGCGGTAACCTAGGTTAGATTGCACTGAGATTATTGGACATGCAGGTGTTCGGTTTTGTACCTCAGGAGAGATCTTAGTGCTGTCAGCATGACTGTGCCAACACGACAACTGTGCCATCAAATGCCAAGAAGGTCACAAAAAGTTAAAGTCATCAGCATTTCCAAAAACTGGGCACCAAGAGACCAACAACATGCTGGTTCTAGAGGAAGGTTTTCTTCCTGCTGAATTCACAAATACCTAAACAGGCTTCTGTGATCAGTTATCTATGCATGACAAGTGTAAATATGTATTTATAAACACTCATGGTTGTTCTCAAACTTTCTGGACCAATAGAATTTTGAAACCCTTGCAGGTGATCATATTCCACTATATTCAGCTTTTGACTGAAGGAGTTTTGTTAAATCCTGCTCAGAATCATGGCCCAAGCTGTCAGTGGGAAATTTCTCTTGGGTTACCACAGTACAGTTTTGGAATTATTAAAGCAGCACAAAACCTGTCATTTCACAGCTGAGGATGGATTCTGACACTGACACTGGAAGTCAGCAACGTCAAGATAACTTTTCCGTGCCCCTCTATCTGTAATTCATGAGTGGGGCTTCAAAACTGCTAAGCATTATCTCACTTCTCCCACTCTGATATCAGTAAAACATGGTTGGATGTGCCTTCACTCTAGTGATGAGCTCTTCACCATAATGATACATGGTGAATTAAGAGATTAGCTGAATGTCTTGCCTCTGTGGTGACAAGCATGACAAATGCATAATGTCAAAATTAAACATCTATGGGCAGAACAGCAGAAAAGGAAAAGCCAGAACCTCTGCTCAGAGCAGGGCATTGAGGAACAGGCAGTCCTCTGTTCTGGGTGCACCCATCATGGCCTCCATGTGCCACCACACACCTCTGTCCCTTTCTCATGCTTCACTTTTCGCCTCTCCAGCTTGACTTCAGGCTGTTATTCCTGAATCCCTTCATCTCAGCAGGCAGGAGCAATTTCACAAAAGCAGAGGCTGTTTGGTCACTTGGAGGTGGAGCAGACCTGTGGCTGTGCTGCTCCTTCATGGGAGGGATGGAGGGTTTGGATGGATGGATGGTGCACTCTCTTACAAGGGGTCACACTGCAGTACCCAAGGGGGTTGTCCAGCCTTGAAGCCTAGAAATATTGAGCTTCAGTCTGGTAAATGGCTGTAGGCTGATGGAGTTTAATGCATTGAGAAGGTATCTTTACAGATTTAGAAAGCACAAGGAGATATTACAGAACAGAAGGGAACAAGGCTTCAAATTGAGGAATGTGTAATTTACTTGATAATTAATAAATGACCACACCAATTGCAGCCATCTAGTGGGCATATGTATTATGCAATGAGCTGTCAACAACGTGGTGTCACTTGTATTATTGGAAAATGTGCCTCTTTCAAGCTCTGATCTATGTTCCTAATTAAACCACCCACCACAGGGACCTAGGAACACAATGCTTTACAGAACAAGGGCTGAGCTGCAAAATTGGGATTCTTTTGCCAACCCCACTTAAGGTTGAAAGTGTTTGCATCAAGAGCTTTGGCATATCTCTGCTAATAGTGTAAGCACAGGCTGCAATTGCAATAATCCTTCAGCACTTTAAGAGCAGGAATAAGGAAAAAAAAAAAAGCTCTCCTTCTCCATGAACACTTTGCCTTGAATTTCATCAGCAGGGGATGCATGTATTATTCAATCATACACCTACCACTACTATGAAGTTGCTCTTAATTATACTCCAAGTGGAACCTCTCAGGTAATCAGAATTCAGGGCTAATGCATAGCTATTCCCCCATCAATTTATAATAGACACAATTAATCCAATTTAGAATTTCAAGTTTTAGTGATTATTAAATGCAAACAAGTGTTCATTTTTTTTTTTTTGCCTGAGGGTGCCCATTTTTTAAGTGCGTCTCTTTTTATGTCTTAGAAATGTATAAAGTAACAATTGCCACAAAAGCAGTTAGAGCATTAATATTAAGGAATCATGACGGAGCATGAACTTCAGTGTGCTTGGACTAAACCCTGTGGGAATTCACTTTACCCATCCTCCCTCTAAAAGTCTGGGCAGTCCCCTTCAGTTACTTTGTGCCTCTACTGCTCTTCTGTTTTTGCCTTGGGAACGATTTACAGCACAACACAGATAATAAACTGGCAGGGATGACCCAGTCAGATATCCTCTGTTACCAACTAGCATCCTGGCATCTCTTCTGTTTCTTGAATTCCTACTAAACATGAAAGATCAAGTGGTATGCTTATCAAATTCCTTAAAGCGAGGAACCATATGTCACTCTTAACAGTGAATCAAAGCTTGTAGCTTATGGCAGTATGGGTTCCCAGGAGGAAAAAGAAAAAAAGGCAAAGCAAAGGTGTATTTAGAATAAAAAAAAAATCTAAAAATCCTTCCATGACTGAGAAGGCATTACACCTCTGGAATCAGGAACTGCAAAAAAATTTATCTCTTTCTTGCTTTTTCCTCCAAAGTTTAAAATATATCTGACATCTGACCTATATAATTTTAATGTTAAGTTTCAGATTTAGTGAAGTGTATATATATATATATATATTATACAACATACCAACACAATACATTAATTCCAGGGTTTTGCCCATCTTTAGAAAGATGGATTAAATCTCCAAAACTGTTTGTGTTTCATGCTCACTGTATATTTATAGATGGTGCACCTATCAGGACACTTATTTTGTTTCTGTAGGGCCTTAATGTAAAAGCAACCTTTAACAACACAGAGGGAACAAAATTAACCCTCTCCCCCCTCAGACCCAACTTTTTGCCCAGGCAAGCAGAAGGAATAGTTGGGAAGAAAGGGAAGACAGAATTCACAATTGTTCTGAGGAATCTCAGCACTCTGTATTTTTAGTCATCTCTGGCTGTCACAACTGTGAAGAAAATCCAAGCTGAGCTTCACTAGAGCAATGGCGTGGGCTTGGAACAGCAGAGCAGCCTGAAACAATCAGTCCAAGAAATATAAACTGCTGCACTCCTTACATCCAAGATGCTAACTCAGATGCTCATATGCTAACACTGTTAACTGTTTCATGGCCCACCGGAGCGCAGCAGAAAACCTACCAAGTTCTGCACAGTTTGTGCCCAGCGCTTTTGCATTGGTTTTCAGCATGCCCAGGAGGCCTTCCAAAGGAGCAGCTGGTGTGGATTTCCAGTGCATATGCTGCTCGTGAACCAGGCCCACTCATCCACTCCCATGTTTTGCCATGGGACAGTGTAGGTTGGTTGGAAATGCCATCTGAGCCTTTTCTAGATGCAGAAGGAGCTCAGATACATCAACACAATAATTCAGCCAGAAGATCTGCTCTGCACTAAGCAGCACTTGCTTCCAGTATCCAAAGCATGAACAGGGCCAGTCCAGTGTGCAGCTGTGTGAGTAGTGTCCTCTGCCAGGTCCCTGGTAGGTGGCCCTGGTGTACCTTCTGGTCTCAATCAGGCCAATCTCCTTCCTCCTACATGGGAAGAGAGTCCACCAGAGTGGCATAATACTGTAGTAACTCCAAGGATTAGAAAAAGAACAAGGCTTCTCCAGTCATTCCATTCCTCTCTTCATTTTTTAATTAGGACACAGTAATCTGTTCCTTTATTTGTGGAGCTTTCCATTAAACATCCCCAACATGAACTGTAGAAACCTCATCATCTTACCATAAATAAGCAAAATATGAACCTGAAAGACTAAAAAAAAGTGAAATATTAAGTGAAAGACTAAAAACCGAAAGAATAATACAATTAAGCACACATTTTTAAAGCACTGGTAGTGCTTAATATCCTGAACAAACTACTAAAGGAAGTGGCAAGCTCCCCGCCATTTGGGGACTTTGGAGCAGGACTCTACACCTTTCCTGAATTTGTGCATCAAGCACACGTTTTGGGCTTCGTGCAGGGTAACTGAATGAAATTAAATACCCTGTTATGTGCAGGAAGTTCAGTGATTTAATGGTCCCACTTGGCCTTCAGCTTCTTGTATTCAGCTGCTCATAACTAAGGCCTTACTAAGGTCCAATGTTGTGTTGAAAATTCTCCTGTTCTTTTTTACATTTCTGTATGTGTATGTGGGTATCACGTCTATAGGAATTCATCTTCCTATGAGCGATGAGTTGCATTGTGTCACTCATGTCATGAGGCCTTTCCAATGTAAAAGAGAGCAACACAAAATGTAAATTATTTTTTATGCCAGCTTCATGGCCTTGGGTTCATCCTGGAGCACACATCCAGCAAGGCACAAGATTAATCATACCTCCTTGGAGAAGCACAAGCCCTCATTATAGGGACTCCTTCATGCATCAGATGATCTATTTTTAAACTCCTCTGCTGCAATGAGCCCAAGGCTGAGGGACAAGCCTGGGGATTTTCTTGACTTTAGACAATGATGTTGCACGTCAGTGATGTTTCTCCAATGCCAGGAATGACTCAGCTCTAAGTTGCAAATTTGACTTTAGGGCATGTAGGATCAGCACAGTTGTAGCCATACTGAAAACACAAAGTCTTTCTGGTCAAAGCTTTCTCAAAAAAACTGAAATAGCAAAATCAGGCACTTGAGCTTTTTTCACTGGAGGTACCTTTCATCAGCACAGTTCTATCCTTGGACATTTTTCTGCTGCTTCCAGTCTTTCTCAGCCTTTTTGGACCCACCATCTTATATTTCTCACATCTTCTAGTTGCTTTTTGGTCTTGCTACCCAGGTGTGATTATTTTCACAGCCATGTTCAAGTTCATATTTTTTCCCAGTCTTTTGGAAAATCTTGGTCTTCCTTTGCCTGCTGTGAAAACTGCCTTGATCCAAGCTGCCTAACCAGTCATGGACATTTTCATTGCATGTTGCTAAATCAATTTAACTTTTGCCCACTCAGTACCCAACAGCCATGCCAAACTACCCAGTGGCTTTTTTAGAGGGACAGACAGACAGACATACAGAGGTTAGGGCCACAGGTGTCCATAACAATGAACCTCACAGACTGAAATGAAGCAGGCACAAAAGCAGAGACAGCATCATATATCCACAGTCTGGGCTTCAGGGGTATTTTTAGGGCATCTATTGATGAAGTGGGAGCCAATTTTTTTTGTGTCCTTGAGATGATATGGCTGGGATGGCAGAACCCAAACCTGACAGAAAGTGATTGTCAGAGAGAGGGGGTAACTTATAAAAATTACTCAAACTGCTTTATGTTTCATCTGTTTTATTAACACAGTATGTGTTTTTTCAAAGAAAAGCCAAGATGAAATTGAGAAATTACTCAAAGGGGATAATAGAAATTGTAGGAAATAGGGCTGGAAAAGGATCTGAAGTGCCATTTACAACCACTTTCACGATTTGTGACAAACAGCAGGTCAGTGGCCCCCTTCAAAACCTTTTCAAGAATAAGACAAAATTCTTCATAGGTCTCTGCAGGACTTAAATCCTCCTTACTTTTTATGTATGGGACTGTATGAGGCATACAGACCCATGCCACTCCCAAAATAAACCATGAGAGACTTTTAGAGTTTATGTACCTGCATTTGTAGTTTATATACCTACATGCATTCCAAATTAACTCTGTAGCTACATACATATTATTTAACCTATCCCATCATTTTCTCAAGTGATTCTCAAAAAAAGCAAGTAGAAATGGCCATTTATAACATGTAAGGATGTGGTTTCACAATGCCAGGTGCTGCACCAGCAAAGGAACCTGGTTCCCTGAAGTAGTTCATGGGATGATCCCACAAGAACTCTGTCAACAGGAGGAAAGGCAGCACACCACAGCCTGGGGATACAAAAAATACCCAGTGTAAAGGCAGGAAGACATTTGAGGCCAAATTCTTTGTAAGATGAAACTCTTGTGGGGTTTATAAAGTATGGCAAAAATTTGTGCAACTGAGCAATAAAACCAAGAAGTAAATTTGAAGAAACACCTTGAGAGCAGAGAGGAAGTCCAGCTTGCTATATCTGTGTTTTCTAATTCAATTACAAGAGAACTGCACACACAAGGGAAACACACTCCTATACACTGTGAGTCATCATAATCGTATTTGGCACAAATTTTAATATTATATTCCTATTTAAAAAAACCAGAAAAAGTTACAAGTAAGACATGTAACAAAATCAAAGAAGAAACTAACTTTAATCAAAGAAGCAGGAAATTGAAGCTTTATGTCTCCTGAACCAAGCCTGCACAGTGGTGGGCACAATTCAACGATGTTGCAGCTTCCTATTTTAGTGTCTCACTGAGGCACTGGAAGAGCTAAGAACAAGAATGCATAAAGTAAAATCAAACTCTAACTTCCATGAGTTTCTTCCTTCTGTAACCAGTTTCATAATTAAGCAGGTAATCTTGCTAACTCATTGCTTATTGCTTTAATTTCAAGCTTGCATAGCTCTTGAAAAAATGATTCAGTAAATCTGACAGGCAAACCCCCCATGCTTTTCCAGAAAACTTTCCTCAAAAGCACTAATATAGTTAACACCTGCTGGAGGGGCTGCAACCCAAAATACAAGCATGAATCCCAGAAAACAGGCTGTGCTTTCCACCATTCTGCAAAGGACAGGGATATTCTAAGACCTTTTCAGCTGGCATGGGTCACTCAAACATGATCAACTGATAGGCATTTAAGAGGCAATCCATACCCATGAACAAAACTGGTACTAGAAAAACTATCACAAAGAGTAAAGCACAATTTTTTCCTCAATTTGCAGCATGTACTCGTCCAGCTAGGTTGACTCTTATTCTCAAATACATGATAGCTTTTGAGTTATAATTATTTTTAATTGCTGTTTAAAGATATTTACACTCTTAAAGAATCACGCTTTTTCAGCATGATTAGCTACTGATTCCCAGAAACTGAGGATGTATTTACCAGAAAGCTGCAGTGATATTAAACAGAAAGCTATTTCTTTCATCCCACACTTATACTGTATTGGCAATCATCATCAGGACTTGTTTCTGGTGCCTGAAGCAGCATTTGTTGACAAGACGTCCCAAAATCTGAACTTAATTTTCTCAGCCTTTATTTTGTGTGGAGAAACTTGTCATTTTGAACTCTACTGCAATCACCATTGCATACCAGCAGCATAAACCTTTCTCAAACACAGCACACATGCATCCTTTTCAACCAGACATGATGCCTTTCCTAAAAGGAGCATCTTTCAGAGTTGATGCTTGACCAGACCTTGTACCACTGCTTACACAAAGCAGCTGAAGCAAGCCATCAAATATGACAGACTCCACAGAGTGGTGATATAGCCCACCCACTTAGAAAACCAAGGGTTAACACTCCCATCTGACTCAACTTGCTGAATGCCTTTTGAAGTTATCAACATTTGTGCTTTTGGCACTTGCAACCAGTTGAGTGCCCTTAGAGACAGCACCTGTGAAAAATAGTTTTTCCCAAGCAATCCTGATCCCAGCACGTACCAGATGATAAACTTTGGTCATTTCCAATTCCAGATACTTCCACCAGAGTAAAAGACAAAAAATTCAATCTGAGTTCTAGGTGGAAAGGCTGAGAGAATTAAGCTTGTTTAGCCTGGAAAAGTGTCCCCTAACTGCAACCTTTCAGCATCTGAAGGGAGCCTACAAGACAGAGACTCTTTACAAGAGCAAGAAGTGTCAGGACCGGGGGGGATGGTTTAAAACTGAAAGAGAGTAATTTTAGATAACATGTTAGGAAGAAATTATTTACCATGACGGTGGTGAGGCATTGGCACAGGTTGCCTAAAGAGGCTATGGATGCCACACTCCTGGAAGTGTACAATTCCAGGCTGGATGAGGCTCTCAGCAACATGATCTATTGGAAGGTGTCCCTGACCATGGCAGGGGGATGAAACTAGACACTCTTTCAGATCCCTTCCAAACTAAATCAAACCACTTTATGATTCTCTCCTGACCTGGTCTGAGTTCAGCCTGTCTCCTGTCTGACAGAAAGTATATGCTCCCAGATCCAGTTTGTAACCAGAGTTTTCCTCTCCTGGATTCGCTGATTTACGGCAACATTGCCTGCACCTTCCAGAGCAATACTGCTTGCCAGGCAGCCCTCCCTCTTTTCTCCTGCAACATAAATCCTTATCTTCTTTGTAGCCCCAAAATGGGTGAAATAGCTCTTGAAATCCTGCAAGTGCTACTCTGTGTGCCAGCTATGAAACCTGTGGGGTACATCTCAAAGATTAATTTGGGTGAATTTTCACAGTGTCGCATACACAGGAAGAAAGAAATCCATGAAACCAGGTTTTCCTGCATGCTGAGACTCTCCTGACAGTCTAACAGCTGGGTGATCTCAGTAGGGTTAATCTAAAAGGAGGCCACTTGTCATCAAGAGTAGCACTGAGAAGGACAGTAAACTCTCTGCTATCAATCTGATAGTACTTCTCACAAAAAAACCCAAACCCACCTGCCATCATCTGGGCATCTTCATGGTGTGTTAAGGCTGCAACATGCTCTCTCAGACAGATCTCAGAGATGCCAGGCTTGCCTTTGGAAAGCAGCTTACCTTAATAAAGTGGTGTGATTTTCCTTGGTCTTGGCACTCAGAAAGCATACTGGGCAAGCTGAAAGCCTACGGGGATGATTCTCCAGTGTTTGCATGAGNTTTTTTTGCTACCAGCTGCTTCATATTCTGCCACTTGCTACAGAAGAAGACTGTTCCAACTTGATAGGATCCAGTTCAGTGCATAGACATCACAAAATTGGAGCCGCAAACTGGTTTATTTTTCCAGTTTACAGATTTTGTACAAAAACGCAGCAGCAAGTCCTGAAGCACAGTGTGCCAGCACAGAGACTGAGCGATGCAGAGGTGATTTCTGGAACATCTTTTCCATTTCTAATTCAATTCCAAAAATATTTTTATGACTTCCTTCTTTTCCTTCTGCTGTGATCCATAAACAGAGGAGACATTCAAGCTGAAAATTGCTGAAAGATTCTTACCCATTTGCATGAAAAACAAAGTTTTGAGCTTTCCTGGCCTAGGGATGTTACTTTTATATTCATATCATTGTAATTTTTCAAAGAAAAATGGCTGTTGGAATCAGATTTAGGAATTTTTTTCACATGTAAATTCCAACAAAATTCCTGAATCTGATTCTAACAGTAGGAGTAGAAAAAGTTGAAATCCTACCCATTCAGGACCCCACTGGGAATGAATTTGAAAATAAATAGGGGAAAAAAATCCAGGAGATCTATGTTATGGTCAGATTGGTAAATATGGACAAAACATGCAATATCTGCAGACAGTGAAACTGAGGAAGCCTGGTCTCCTATGGATCTGTGCCTTGCAGATGTACCCTTGGTGCCTTAGTAACGCCTGAGTTCATGTTGTGGCCCTTATCCCAGGGATATTAACAGCATCTCTCTCATCAATCCACCCTCTGTTATATTAGAACTTGTCAAAAAATAATCTCCTTGGGACCATTGCTAAATGTGATTGAAATTGCACAAGCCACAAAAACCCAGGGGAAGAGAGTGACAGATAGATGCACAGAGAATATGAGCACAGAAGCCCTGCTTCAAAATGAAAGCAGACTAAAAGCTGCTGTAGTTGCATTCAAAGTGATATCCTGCTAATTTAAATCTATCAGTGAACATTTCCAAGTGCACCAAAAAGCGCCAAAAGAACAGGTTGTTTGCTCATAAAGGGAACGCCTTAACCATTTAACTATCACTTTTGTGGACTGATGGGGAAATGCAGCGTTACGTGGGCAATCAGACTGGAAGTTCACAAACACTTTCTGCAGATTTAAAATATGCAGGAGCATGAAAGAGTGTAAAAAATGTAAATCAAAGGAACCAGCTCCTATCTGGATTGAATAAATGAAGGATCATTGAAAAATGACAGGGTTTGTGGGAAAACAGTAGCTAGAGAGTATGCTTACACATATGCTTGTAAGCTTATATACACTTCTGCTTACAAATAGCGCCAGGAATGTTCTCAAGCACTGGAAATCAGTCCTCTAGACTGCTAACTTGTCACAGAGTCCCTGACACAAAGCATCCCAGGCCAAGTACCTTCTTCCAGCCATGGATTAGATGTTAGCATGGATCAAAGGCCAACAGACAGCTTGGTGGCAGCCTCCTAGTTTTATAAGGTTTAAAAAGAAAAATGTGTAATACTCTGGAGCCAGCCCAGCATGACAGAGCAGTATTCCTCCAGCTGATCTCACCAGCCAGTGCTGAGGGATGGATGCCACAGGCTCTGCACTGAAGCCCAGTGCCAGACCAAAGGCTGCTGATGCTGGGGGGAAATGTGAGTACCACACATTGATGTCAGCACCACTGCAGATCATCCAACTTTTTGAGAGATATGGTGCAGCTTGGAAAAGCACCTGGAGAGGGAGAAATGGGAAATAAGTATCCATATACATTTCTCCCCCCGCCACTCTAGCTTCAACGACCTTTACAAGCATAGCCCAAGAGAAAAATTAGACAGCCCCTTGGTAGCAGCCCAAACTACATCACGCTTATCTTGTCCCTGGGAGGCCTCCCCAGCTTTGTGCCCTGACACTCTCCAAGTGCCTCTTAAGCCTAAATAAACTCTTAGACAGGGCTGCCTACCAGCCTCAACAATAGAGAACGTGACCATGCAAAGCGGATTCAAGCTGTTATAGTCAATTTGTTTTCTTTTTCTTTTTTTTTTTTTAAAAGAGCAGAATTTTGGGAGATAGGACAGTGCAAACACACCTAGCACTGACACAAGTTCTCTCTCCAAATCTGGCTCCCCACTTCTTGCACTTCCCCTGTAAGAAAAATCCCGAACTCCACGTTGCTTCCCAGACACTAAGGCCATCTTCTGAACCACAGAGAACTGCAATAACCATATCATGGAGCCACTTTTGTCAGTACCTTTGCAGACAAGACAATATGAAGTTCAGAAAAGTGTATCTACCTCATCACTGAGCCACCAGCTTTGACCACCCCCCGAATGAATGTCCCTTTTTGAAAGTGAGAAGACCCTCCCCCTCAATTTAACAAATTTGTGCACCCGCTCTGTGGCCAGAGATGTGAGGGATAGGACTCAGATCAAAACTAAGGTGCAAAAATTTCAATAAATACTTGTAGGTGTAGATGACATCCACTTCAGACAGTGAGGTGATTGGGCTCCACCCAATCAACATCTGTTCAAGTACTGACTGAACCTCATCTCCTCTCCAATACAAGTTCTTTGTCCCTGAGGTGACTCCAGCCTTCTGGAATCAATTCTCTCCTCTATTCTCTGCCTGCCATGACATCATTCCATCTCCTCTCCTGTGCAATGCAGGACTATATTCCTGACTGCACCTTCCCAGTTCTTTGTCCCAGTCCAGTCTACAGCTTTCCCTGATACACTTGCCATCTCAGTGCTCCCAGTCTATGCTCTCTCACTGGCTATGCCATTCCAACCAAAAGGTCTCACAGAAGAATAGGACATATTAATACATGCTGCCTTCCCCATCCAATAATCCTTCTCATATGAGCATTTATTTTCAGTCTTTGCCCTCGACAGGGTGAAGCTTCACAGACATTAAGTCATCTGGACATTATAGGTAATTTCTCGAGAAAAGCATAAGCCACACATTGATAAAAACAGTCACTTGCTTTTTTTAATTGAATGGTGAAGCTATCAGGAATGAAAGGAAAGACTCCAAGCATCACTTTTATGTTGAAAAAGTAACTAGCATAGTACGTGAGGGGAGCATGATAAGCCAGGACTGTGTAAGGAAGTGCTTGAGTGGTGGTGGGAAAGTCTTAATCCTTTGCTGAAGGCATTTAAACTGAAGGACTAAATTGCTTCCATGTTAATTTTGATGTTACCCTGTAATATCTCTGAGTGCTCTTTGGTGAAGCCCTAATACCTTTGCAGAAGTTAATGTTTTATATCCGATTAACTCAAATGGGTAAGATACTTTATAATGATGGCATGTATTTAAGAAAGACAGGGAAATTAATGGTATGGGCATAACTCCCCTCTGCTGTTTTAGATGGAAAACCCGTGAGACAAGGACTCTCCTGTTCTAATGCCAGCTCAGGTTCAGGAAGCCCTCAGCAAGCCACTTAAGCTCTGTTCTCAGTTTCCCAAATGACACAGGAAGGGAATATTTATCCTTGAGAGATTACAACTGACTCCCATCTTTTGAAGATAGAAATCTTAACGTGAGTGCTGTATACTATTAGGTGTACAAAAGCAATGACAGAAAAAAATACTTTTTTTTGAAACAGATTTTTCCATCAAATATTATATACTGTGTCCATCAAGCAAGTTAAAACTTTTTCTTTTTGCACAATATTGAATGCTATGTTGGTTCTTCAATAATATTGCCTGAATTAATTTTTTAAGATATATTTTTGTAGTTTGCATCTCTATCAGACAGTCCTTTCCTTACCAAGAGCAAGGATTTCATAGCTTCTGTAGCTATACTTCACTCTGTCTTTTGAACCATGGTTCTGTGAAAGGAAATGGCAATTCCTTATCACTTTTTGTTTCAATGATGACTTGTCTTCATTCCTAAAGGAATACTTTTAATGTGATCTACAAAAGCCATATTAAAAGAAAAAACACAGAAAATTATTTAAATTATTTCAAGTGACGAGGAGTACAAAATAGCAAATGACTAAACAGGCAAAATTGTTGAAGCAGGCATTTTTTTCTACATTAAATATCACCATAGAAACATGTTTGGATTAATTCAGGATATGCTGGAATCTCCCATCCCTCTCAAACTGCAGCAGATGATGCTTGGAAAGGAATTCTTCCATCTACACTTGAAATGTTATGTTTTTCCAGCTTTCTAAAAGCAATATACAACAGAAATCCAGACTCCTTGGACTTACTGATTTAAAGGAAGCACAGAAAGGCCCTGTTTTGGTCTAATTTCTTCTAGGAGAAGCAAAATCTGGTTTTCTAAATTTCTTAGGCATGCTTGACTTGATGAGGAGCCATTCTTCCTCTTTGATATAACTGGAATTTATCTACAGAGCCAAGGCTATTAAACACCTACTGCATTGTACTCCCAAGGTGGCTTCACGTGTGTGGTGAAGAGGATGATCCCCATCTACAGCTCATAAAGAGTTTTATATAAATGTCCATTACCCATGTAATGGCAACAGCCAACAGTTTTATTAGGCAATATAAAAATATATTAGGGATATAAACTGTAATGCCTCAGGACAGAAGCCAATCAATGGCTCTCCAGTTAACCAGAGGAAACTTTCTGCTATTCCCTGATCATCTGTTAGGCTGTTTCTTGCCTCTGTCTGCAAAACATCAGGAGACAGTCACACTCAGAGCCAGGCTGTTGAATCCTGATGGGGTCTGGTTGGGTCCAGTCTAGAAAATCCCCAGTTCTTGTCACAATGCATAATTGAAGTGTGGCACTTCACTTTATCAAATGATTGATCTCCAGTGAAGACCAGTCCAGGAATTCTCACATGAAATTCATGCTTGATAAAACAAACATATAAATTTTTTTTCCAACTTTTTATTAGTTTAGTTCCAGATATTACCTTGCAATGTTCAAGCTCTTCAAGTAGCAGATGAAATGACAATAAGCTCCTGCATTTCAGACGGTGAAGAGGACATAACAGCATGATGAATCCCGCAGTCCAGAGAGACATGGTTTTAGCTTTTGCCTTGGGATTCCAGTAAAATCTGTTGGGATTTCTTTATATCAAAACACTGTATTGCCAATCTTTAGGATGCACACAACCCTAAAAATTGCCTCCAGCTTTCCAAACCACCCACTGAGCTTTCCTCTTGAAGGCCAGGCCTCAAGTGCCGAAAACACTTGTGTAAGGTTTTACTTGTTTTAGCCTTTTAATGTATCTCTCACAGAAGCATCATTCCCCAGGCAACCCAACATGTGTCCGTCAAGCTCCCTTCTTTCTTATTTTCCCCAGCCCTCTCCTAAGTGCATCTCTTAATTCTCCTCTCCTCTCCTCTCC
>VYXD01014911.1:903481-943843 GCA_013397195.1 Hylia prasina | reverse complement strand
GTGTGTGTCCGTGTCCGTGTGTGTGTGCGCAGGGGCTGGGGTGTACACCTCTGGGAGGGGAACCTGCTCCGGCTGGCGACGGGTTAAACGTGGCGCTCCCAGCTCTAACTTCTGCTATTAAAGGAAGTAATCCAGCCTCTCCTGCCCACTTTTTGAATCCCACTGGATTACTTGCAGGCGTAGAAGAGAGCCGCAGTGCCCCAAGGAATGCATCAGTGGGTGTCTATTACTTTTTAATTTTTTTTTTTATTACTATTTTTCATGGTGGCTTAGTGCCCTTGCTTTGTTGTTGGGAGGATTAAGCGTTGCCGAGTGCCTTTAGTCCCCGATTCAATTAAAATAAATACAAGTACATGGGACATAAAGGGAAGTCATCACTGGCATCCTGGCAGAGGCACTAAAGCATCAAGTTTAGTTAAAAGGAAGGGATTCGAGGAAATGAATGCTTCTGTTCGTACTCATTTGCTTTCCCTTTGCACTGCTGTCAGACAGCTTAGAGAGGTGTATCTTTTGACCGGGGTTTGTGTGTTCTTAACCAACTTCTGCCCAACAGAAAGAAAAAGGTCCTCTCTGCAGGTACAGGTGTTACAGCTTATCTCTCATTTAGCAAATGCTTTATGAAGTTTGATTTGAATTTTCAGCAGAGGAATTAAAAATCAGGAGAGGGTGAACTATGAGGAATCCAGAGGAGAACTGCTGCACCATTCTGCTTGCTGCCTGAATGCTCTGCTTTCCCTGGGGACTCATTCCTGGTCTGGAGCAGTTGTAGGAGGGTATATTAGCTGGGAAAGCAGAACAAGGCAGAATAGCCTGGCTGGTACTTGTACTCTTCCTGCTTACATTCAGAGGGCTGCTCCTTCAAGTTAACAGAAATTTCCTTCTGTTGCTTGGAGAGGTCATGGTGATGGGTGCAAGGAGAGAAGGAGTGATCCCTCCAGATCCGGCTCTCTGTTGCGGAGTGCTACTGGGAAAGAGCTTACATGTGTGGTCGTTGTGTTCCAAAAAACACTGGAGTCTTCTTGACAGAGCCAGGCAGGAGACAATGTACTACGGGACTGCAAACTATGGATATCCCTCTGTCTGATCCTTTGGTGGTGCTAGTGTTGTAGAAAATCAGCAGGTTGGCCGTGCTTGTCTTGATGCAGTGAATGGTAGTTTTATTTACTTTTGTTCCCGTGTATTTTTAAGCTTGATTCTTAACATAGCATCTGTTGGCACTGCAATGACTGTGCTCCATACCTGTGCACCGATGGTGTGTGTAGGGTGGTTCCTGAAGTGTGTGTTATGTTACTGTGTTGTTATCCTGTGTGCCAGACAGTGATGGGGTGTAGCCCCCCTGCAGTTTCCCTAAATGCTGGCTTGCCCGCTTTCTCACATGAGAGATTTCTAAATGTTCCACCAGGTTATATTGTCTTGGATCCTAGTATGTTGCACTACTGTGACCTCATGTACTCTGGTTGATGGATTCTGTCAAATGCAAGGAAATTAACAATTAGGAGGCAGTTAGGGTGTTTAGCCATTCCTTGTTAGGAGCAGTTTGTAGGTGCTTTTCCACTACAGATATATTTCTGTGCTGAGTTTTAAAATGTCTTCTGACACATGCCAACTGCAGTCATACAGCTTGTATTTACAGGCAGGTTTTTGTGAAGGACAGGAAGTTGGTTAGGATAAGGTTTGTTTTAGAATGTTGTGCCAGTGTGAAACATCATGCTTCTGGATGCAGGATTGAATCCCTTACAGTTCAGCAGTGTCTTAAATTTCCTAACTGTTTGATGGGTATTTGCTTGCTTATGTGAAGGGTTTCGTGACTTCTGCCTGCAGTACATAACACAAAAGCTCTTGGCACTCTTAAAGACACTTATTGTGTGCTGGCTGGAAGTTCCAAGGCAGAATGGGCAGGGACTCAAAATTGCTGTGACAGAGGTGAAATCCTGGCTACGCTGACTTCAGTGGGAGTTTTGCCATTGATGAAAATGGGCCAAAACTTCAATCCAGTAGTTCTCCCTTCTCGTTGGTAATCCTGGTGTATTCTCTAGGGAAGCTTTTGCTTTTCTGCTGTCACCCAGACTGAGTCTGTTAGGCAGAGAAGACAGAAGTCTCTTAGGATGTCATGCTGTGCCTTTCACAAGCGCAGCATTCTTGGGAAGCAAATCAGGTTAGATAGGAGTGGAAACAAACCCCCAAACTGTGGACACATGCTGACTGTCTTGCTGCTTGTGTCCTGAGTCATTCCCAGGAACATGGATCAAGAACTCTGAACTGAGCACAATTAGCTTCTTGAAACTGCAGAGGAGGGATCTGTCAATGCCTGCAGCCAGTGCATCTCCCAGTCTCTGCTTCTGCATTTGCAAATTATTGGTTTAGTGACAGACATTCAATATGTGAAGCAGCAGTACATTCATTAATTCAACCCTACTTAGCCTGTGCACACTGAGTGAGTTTTCTGTATGTATGTGATCTAGTGAGTTATTCTCAGAGACACTTCATATATCCAGCATCTAGATAAATTTTTATGTTACATGACAGTGACAAATGGGAAGTATTTGCTACTTTTTTCCACGACTTGAAAGGTATGTGGTACAGAATATCACAATATGCATTTAATCAGTGCTGATTGAAAACTGGTCCAGGTCATGGCCATATAAAAAAACTGATCATCACAACAAGAATGTGTTGCTTCAGTTTATTATATTCAGTAGAATAGAAGAATGTTTGTTAATATATACCAAAAACGTTGACTGGGATTGAGGTATTTGAATCTGTCTGATTTTTAATTTTTTTTCCCAGTGGAAATACTGTGGTGTCTGCAATTCCAGTGTAGACAGTTTTCTTTCACAGTACATTCTTCTGCTGTGCATTCATGCCAGACTTTTAGGTATTTTGCTCCTGTATGTTGATGAAAGAAATGAAAATATAAACAAATGTGAAACTGAGTACCCTGTCTTGCATGTGCATCCTTGCTTGTGTGTCCTTACTTTAACAGATTTAAATAGGGAGAATATGTTGAACATTTATAAATTATACCTTGTTAATGTCTCTTAGATTGTTTGCTATGAGGATTTATGCATGTAAAATAAAACAGTACTAATTCTTATTGCACATACAAGTGTACAGCCCTCATTTTGTCCCAGTATAAAAAATTATAGATATCATAAAAGGCATTGTGTTAGACCCTGAAATTGTATGAGTGGTTAACATCTGGGTGTGTGTATTAATGGCAAATAAGTTTTAGGCACTGTTAGTACTGTCAGGATGCAAAAGATGGCAGTGCTGGGAAGAGGGATCTGAGCAAACCCTGCTGGGCTGTCATTCAAACCTCTGCTCTGGGATCTACATGGACTTCCACCTTCTGGGTTTGTGGTTTGTTGTTTGTTTTTTTTTACATAAGTGCAAATCAAAGAGATGATGATAACCATTATTGTATCTTTGCTCTGTGTCTAAGCACTAAGTAATGTATTTCCTTCAGCGCTTGAACTTGAGGGCTGAGTTGGAGACAGGACTTGCTGAATGCTGGACTAGAATATGCATCAAGTGATGCAGTGTGAGAGAGATGCTGTTCTTAGGTTGCTTGTTTTTCTTAACTTCTTGTGCAGGCTAGGGGAAGAGTGGCTTGAAAACTTCCCAGTGGAAAAGGACCTGAGGGAGCTGGTCAATCCTGGCCTGGATCAGCCATGGTGTGGCCAGCAGGAGCAGGGCAGGGATTGTCCCCTGTACTGGTGAGGCCACACCTCAAATCCTGTGTTCAGTTCTGGGCCCCTCCCTGCAAGAGAGACATTGAGGGGCTGGAGCCTGTCCAGAGAAGGGCAACGGAGCTGGGGAAGGGTCTGGAGCACAAGTGCTTTGAGGAGCAGCTGAGGGAGCTGGGGGTGTTTGGTCTGGAGAAAAGGAGGCTCAGAGGGTACCTTATCACTCTCCCAACTGCTTGAAAGGAGGGGTAACTAGATGGAGGTCTGTCTCTTCCAGAATGTAGAAAGCCGTAGGACAAGAGGAAATGGTGTCAAGTTATGTCAGGGGATGTTTAGATTGGATATTAGGAAAAATTTCCTTATTGAAAGGGCTGCTAACCATTGGAAGAGTAGACCAAGGGAAGCGTTACCATCCCTGGAGGGATTTAAAGGATGTGTAGATGTGGCACATGGTTTAGTGGTGGACTTGCCAGTGCTAGGTTAATGGTTGTACTGGATGATCTTAGAGGCATTTTCCAACATAAATGATTCTATGATTCTGTGAAAAATTAAATATATAGGGGTTTTTTGGAGTGAAATTTGTGTTGCATGAGATTAGTAGCAATGCTACCACTGATGTGAAAACTTCCTAATTTCACTTTTTTTTGTCTTGAAAGAATCAAGAGCAGACCTTGAGCAGGGCTGCAGGTGAGGGAGGACAGAGATAGTGCTGAAGGCAATCTTGCCCCTGATATATTGCAGGTGTGTTAATTGCCAAAGAGTGGGAACAGCCTTGTCCTCAGTGGGAGCAGCTGTGGGTGTGATAAAAAAGTGAGTTAGCTGGTAGTGAGTCAGTTGGAGTCTGCTGGCCATGCTGTGAGGAGCAAGGGACAGGAGGTTGTGTGAGGGACAGGAAGGACCTCGCTGGAACTGCAGAAGGACGAGAGAAGGAGAGAAAGTGCCAGAGCAGTGTGGAGCTGCCTACGGGAGGCTACACAGAAAAGGTATGAGAGGCTTCTAGATAACAAGGTGCTGATGCTTGAAGCCTTCTTTGGCATCAGTTGTACCTCCTCTGTTATGCAGGGATGTAGGTTTTGTGTTGGAAAATTCTCCATTGTCTTATTGAGCTGTTGTTGATTTTGCTGCCGTTCTTGGTGTATGAGCCTGGTTACTATAATAACTATACCTAAATGTGTCTCTGCCTGTACTGCCTGTCATCCACAGTAAATCAAAGGCATGGACCCTGCAGGCACTTAAAGCAAGTTAACACAAATGAAAAACACCCATGGCTTTGCCTGGGAGAAAACAATATTTTATTTCTTTCTCCTAGATGATGACACTACTAATTGTATGGCTTCCAGTGCATGAGTGTAACTTCCTTTGACATCAGTGCATGTTGGCTTGATCATTACATGTGTGCCACCACAGTGCAGCCCCTGCTGCAGGGCTCAGTGGTGCTGTCCCTCTGTTCCTGCAGGGTCCACAGCTCCATCCTTTGGCTGCAGAGCTGGTCGGAGAGATGTGGCAATACACGGGGTGACTCCTCTGGACTGAAATCCTCCTTTCTACTATCTAAGCTGCTTTCTCCCGTCTTTTAAAAGGCGTCCCTGGTTTTAAAACAATTACATTTTTAAATGGGCTTAGCAGACCAGAGAAATTCTGGGCTTTCCAGGCAGGTAGCCATCAACAGGCTGAGTTAGGCCACTTGTCTTCAGTGGAGCTGGTGGTATGATTTAATGCTGACTGTAATAAGAATTGTTTTTGGGCCATTCAGAGCTCTTGAAATCCTGCCCTGCAGCATTTCCAGCTTCTTAGCTTGGTCCTGTAGAGCATCTGGGTAGAGGGAAATAGTTTTGAAGACTTCCTGTCGTGCTGGTGAGAAATGATCTGTCACCAGCCCTGGAAATGAACCAGAAACACAACTTGTTTCTGCTTGCACTGTGCAAACCAGCCATAAATAACATTTCTTCCATATCTTTGCAGACTTCAAAGGGTCTTCCAGCTGTTGCAGGAAGCCTAGTGAGAGAAGGTAGCTGCAAGTTTAATTGTAGCTTCAGGACTTTAGCTCAATCAAAATCCAAACAATCTGATAAAAATTACAGACACTTGAATGTTGTTAAAGGTCAAAAGTGAGCCCTCTTCAGACCTGCTATTAATGGTTTACATGTTAAAATAAAGGAGCTTGTTAATATTCCTAAATAACATTGCACATACATGACTTTTGCCTTTGAACCATCTGAGCACTTTGCATGATAGTGCAGGTTACCTTTGGTGATAAGTGCATATAATGACTGTATAAATGTCAGTTTTTCTATCAGATATGTAGCACTAGCATCTTCTTAATGTTAAACATGATTATTTTCCATTCTGCTTAAACAAATCATGGCACCCAGAGTCTTAAGTGGATGCCTTTGTATCTGCTACAGGGTGAAATTTTTTGATGACTCCTCATATATCATGGAATCCTAGAATGGTTTGGGTTGGAAGGGACATTAAAGATTAGGTAGTTCCAGCCCTTCTGCTGGGCACAGATGCATTCCACATTGCTCAAAGCCCTGTTCAGCATGGCCTTGAATACTTCCAGGGATGGAGTAGCTACAACTTTGCTGAGTAATCTGTTTCAGTGCCTTACTACCCTCACAGTGAATAATCTCTTCCTAATATCTAATCTAAACCTGACCTCCTTCAGTTCTAAGATGTTTCCCCTTATTCTATGGCTATGTTGTAAAATAAGAATTCCCTCTTCAGTTTTTTTTTAAAGCTCTCTTTATGTACTGGAAGGGTGCTAGGAGGTCTCCCCAGCACATTCTCTTGTCCAGGCTGGACAACCCCAATTCTCTCAGCCTGTCTTCATAGGAGAGGTATTCCAGTCCTCTGATCATTTTTGTAGCCTTCCTTTGGCCTCACTCCAACAAGTCCCTGTCTTTCCAGTGCTGAGGATCACAGAGTTGGATGCAGTGGTCCAGGTGGGGTCTCATGTGAGCGGAGCAGAGGGGGGAATCACCTCCTTCCCCCTGCTGTTCACGCTGCTTTTCCTGCAGTTCAGGATATGGCTGGCTTTCTGGGCTTCCAGCTCACATGTCTGGCTTAAGTTCAGTTTTTCATCCACCAGCACTCTCAAGCCATTCTCTGCTCAGCCTGTATTTGTGCTTGGGATTGCTCTTGCACTTGGACTTCTTGAACTTCATTTTTGAAGTTCAGAGTTTTGTACCTCTCCAACCTGTTCAGGTCCCTCTGGGATGGCATCCCTTCCCTCCAGCATCTCAACCTCACCACACAGCTTGATGTCCCCTGCAGACTTGTTGAGGGTACCCTCAATCCCACTGAACATGTGGCTGACAGAAATGATAAAAAGTTCTGCTCCCAGTACCTATCCCCTGAGGAATGTCACTTGGAATGTGACTAACCAGAAAATTCCTTGTGCACCAAGTGGTCCACCCGTGAAATCCGTGTCTCTCCAGCTTAGAGATAAGGATGTTGTGCAGAGCAGTGTCGAATGGTTTGCACAAGTCCAGGTAGGTGATGTCTGTTGCTCTTCCCTCATCCACAAATGTTCTGTCCCCAAAGAAGATTTGTCAGACATTAATTGCTCTTTTTAAAGCCGTGTAGTCTGTCACCAGTTACCTCCCTATTTCTCAGGTACCTTAGCATGGTTTTGAGGAGGATCTGCTCTGTGATCTTGCTGGGTACAAAGGGGGCACTGACTGGCTTGTAGTTCCTCGGATCTTCCTTTCTTCCCTTTTTAATGCAGTAGTGTGAACTTTGTGGGCCTGCCATGACTTCTCAAATATGATAGATAGTACTTAGCCACCTCCTCGGCCAGTTCCCTCAGGGGCTGCAAATGCAGCTCATCAGATCCTGTGGACTTGTGCCCCTTCAGGTTCCATAGATACACTTGGACATCATGTTGTCCTGCAGTGGGTGGTTGTTGCTTCTCTATGTCCCTGACTTTGCCTTCCATGACTTGGGTAGTGGGAATGGAGCACCCTACAAGAAAAACATGTGACAAAGTAGTAGTGAATACCTCAGTCATTTCTGCATCCCAGGTAACCAGATCTTCTGTTTCCTTCTGGAGAGGGCCCACATTTTCCCTAATCTTCATTCTGTCACTGGTGTACCTGTGGAAGGTTTTCTTGTTGCCCTTTACATCCCTGGCTGGAATTAATTCTGTCAGTTCTTTGGCTTTCCTAACCTGCTCCCTGTCTGCTCGGACAATCTCTCTATATTTCTTTCAGGTTGCCTGTCCTTGCTGCCATCCTCTGGAAGCTTCCATTTTGTGTTTGAGTTTGCATCTTGTTTATCCATGCATCCATATTTAAATAAACAGATAATAGTTTTGATATGTGCATGTGTGGGTGGGTTTGGTTAGGTTGGTTGTTCAGGTTCGGTTTTTGGGTCTTTTTTGAAAGCTGTTGTTAGAAATTCTTTCATTCATCCTTTATATGGCAATTAGGTAATGGCAGCTCTTGCTGCAGTCCAGGTGAGTGAAGTCAGTGCTAACGTGGCTGCATCTTTGTGGTGTCATTGCATATGAGTTAGAGTTGCCAGCTTGTGTTGAGATGACCTAGCTTTATGGATTTTTCCTGTAGTGCAGTGATGGATACACTAGTAGTCAATAAACTCAGAGCAGAGGTTTTACATGGACATTTTTTCCAGAGGCTTGCTGTGATATTTTTTAGTCAAAATTGCGACACCACTATTTGCTACTATGATTTTCAAGGAAGCATAATTGCTGGTTTCATTTAGAGAAGACCAGCCTTTTTCTTTGTTCAAAAAATAAAAAAATAAGGTGTCGCTTCTGCTTTGCCCTTGGTAGTGGGTGTCCATATTATTGTAGTGTTCCAAACCTAGAGAAAGTCTGCATGATCCAGAAGGAAGTGTACCTCTCTGGCAAAGAAGCTAGAGGACTGGATGGAACAACAGCAGGAGTAATTGTTACTATTGTTATTTTAAGCTGGAGGATTTCATTTGGGGCTGGGATGCAAACAGAGTGAACAGGCAGATGTTGCTTTTTGGTAGCCAAAGCCTTCCATGTTGTCAGATACTGAACAGCTGGAGGCACCGTGATGGTAAAGCCTCTTGACGCTTCTGCCACTTTCCTGGACCCAGGAGCTGGATAATTCTGAGGTTTGTGAGTCTTCAGGGAGCAGACTGGTTTTAAAGTCTTACTGTTGACCTTCCATGTGTGAACACAGTTCTGTCCAAGTGATGTGTGAGCTTTGGATCACCTTTGATGCATTGGATGAGGCTTTGCCAGCCTGCCTTGCTGCCCCTTGCAGGGTGCTGGCTCGCTGCCCTGGGCTTTGCACAGTAGCATCTGTTTGGGAGGTTCTTTACCCAGCACATTTGGTGCAGGGAGTATTTAAAGATGCCCACAAGGCTCCTTTGGTGTGGTTTACTACATGAGTGAAATCTATTGCGATTCAGATCATTAGGACCATAACCAAATTTTCTGTGTGCTTTTCCATCCATTTCACGAGGTCAGGAGTAAATGGTGAGGCACGTATGCTGCTGTCAGGGCTTTGAGGATTGACCATGATGCATATGTTTGGCTCTGGTTTGTCTTTGAGTGAATTTACAGGGTGAGATATGGCTGGACTCATGCTGGGCCCTGCTCCTCCGAGCTTGCACAGTGCATTCTGCTTTGCAGTAAAGCAGCAGATCACACTGACAGCGAGAGCCTGAGGAGCCCTGCTGGAAATTAAGACAGTAATGATTCCCTATGGATTATCATGGTGTGGGGAAATATACCTGTATACCATGTTAAACCAGCAGGAGGCAGAATTCTGTTCCTTTCTCTCTGTTTCTCCCCCTGTTTCCAGAAGCTGCATTCTGGAACACCCTTCCAAGAGCTGTTTCTCTCTGTAGTGGTTTAATGACAGCTAAAATGATTGTTGAACATTAACAAATATCAGTTGATCCACAGCTGATTTATTCACATGTTGATTGTATGTATGGAAAGGCTAAGGAAAAAGTGTAAGGGAGGGGAGAGACTGCAAGATAAGTAGAATGTACTGCTCTGTCTGGGCATGGGTTAATGGATATGGAGGGGCAAAGGATGGGGTAAAGAAACAGTGGGATGGTGCAGTTTTCTGATGGTGGTGACTCAGTAAAAGAAAGATGGAAGCTTTGGGGTCCTGGTCTATGCTAGGTAGTTGGCTGGGGAATGGGGAGAAGGAGAAAGATGGATGAGGAACTTCAGCTATATTAGCCTTTAACTGGTTTATTTATTTTTTTTAAGCTGTGTTAAATACCTGAGATTTTCAGCATGGCTAGAACAACATGGCTGATGTCTTTGTTCGGTGTTCTTAGATTGACACACCTAAAATGAGCTTTCAGACTTAATTTTTCATTAGCTGATTACATGCAGGTGGAAAGTGTGTCTGGACATACATTCTGAGAGACAGTGATGTACAAAGGATCTGGCTGAGATTGAATCAAATTTGACTTCTTAAAAATTTGGTAATTTTGGGACTGCTTCATCCCTTATGTTAACTGTTTTTTTCCTCCTGATTGATGTGTTGCTGGAGCCGTGGGAGCATCCTTACTCACTTGGGTAGTCCTCTTGTGCATGTGAGCTCTGCATCTTGAGGGCTACTCACATGTTGCCAGCAGGACCAAAGCTGCAGCCGGAGGTGAATCCCTCCCCTGAGCTGGTGAACCCAAGTGCTGGTGGCTGGTGCTCCCAGGCTTGCACAGGCAGGCAGGCTGGGCAGGGAGCCTGTTGTGGCTGCAGAGCATGCTGTGCTCATGGCCATCCTCACAGATGTCCTTCAGGGGTTGTTTGGAGATATGCACTGGCTTTAATAGGAGTCATTAAGCAGAAATTATGTAGGTCATTATCCTGTGTGGAGTGGGAGTTCTTGTGCAGCGTGTGTGTACATTGAGGATTGTGGCTGTTAACGTGGTATGTCCTTACCGGGTTTAAATAATGTTGCTCTTACGTGTTTTAAAGTTGTTCCTAATAGGATTGGCCACCTTCAGGGTGCACTTTATGCGTGGGCTGTCTTTATTGTACTGGCAGTGTAACCATACTAGTTGCTGAAGGTCAGCTGAAGTCCTGGTTTCTGCTGTCCTCTTGGTTAAGTAGTTCTTGGCAGTTTTCGAGTCATTTTCCATCCACCACAGTGAAACTGAGATTAGAATCTGATTCTTTGGATTTCAGACAGAAGGAATAGTGACTTCTCGTGAATGTTCGTTTGCTTGCCAGTAGAGGCTGGATGACTTAATCTCTGCATATATCAACATGTTGATCAAGTTTCACACCAAAGTATCCAGGGCTAACTATAACAAATATTTAAAAATGTAAGCCCGGGTTGTAATTGAAAAGCTTTCTTGGTTATACGTTTCTGGGCATAATGAAATGACAGCTCTGGGCTGGATTTTGAGGATAGCTTTATCTGCAGTAATACTCAGCTCTGGCTCTATCAAAACAGCCTTCTAAAGCCAGAGCTGCCTGTGGCATGGCATTTGCTCAAATATGCCTTAATAAAGTCAGTACCAGGTTTCCTATCCAAAGGAAAAATGAAGTCTTTGAGTATATATGCTTTTCATATACCTGCTAGGAAGTCCTAGGGCTGAGATTCTGTGGAAATGGGAAAGTTGGATTAATTCTGGGTGTGTTTCCTGAGGGAGATGTGGCTGGTTGGTTTGCTCTTTCCTTTTGGGCAATGAGCATAAGGCTGAAGCTGATGTTGTGGGTGGAGATGAGAGCAGAGTGATTGCTGAGTGCCTGCTGTTGACAGAGCAGGATTTTACCATCATGCAGAGTTGCATGCCATCCCTTGCAAATGGAGGTACATCAACCTGCTTATTCCAGCAGGTCAACTCCAGGTGCAGCTGGAGGAATCAGGTGGCTGTTGAGATCTAGATGCAGAAACGCTGTAGACTGAACTCATCTCGTCTTTGCCATTGCCAGCAGGAGCACTTCATTTGCAGTAATGTTATTTTATCATGAGCCAAACAAAACCACACAATTAAGCTAAAAACACACCAGACTGTGTGTTTTAAGGGTATAAATCAGTCTGTTAATTTAAAAGAAAAACCTTTTTCTAGCTTGCTTTCCTGTACTGATTCTTTTTTGGTTCTTAACATCTCTTCCCTGCCCATTCATGAGTTGACTTTAACATTAGGTCAAAAACCAATGAGGTGTGTGGGGAGTTTGCCACCATTTACAAAACCAGCAACTCTTTTCTTCCTGAGAGTGTGGACCCTGAGTTATAGCAGACTTCATTGCTGACTGTACTGTGAACATATAGAAGTTTGGGATCTTCTATAATACCCAGACTTTGAAATCTGCCCTGAGATACTCACTTAGTAGTTATGGAATGAAGAAATAAGTCTACAGACCAACAGTCCCTCCAAGGAAGCCAATTTATTCCTTGTCCCCATGTGCCTGCATTTTTTTCCACTGACAAAAGAAACTAAAGGGGAAAGTGGAAAACCTGAAACTCTTGACACATCAGGGAATATTTCCTGAATTCATTTGGAGAGAAATGTTGTTGCCTATTACCTTGCATTGTCTTGTATTGCCAGGTTTTACATTGTCTTGTATTGTCCAAGTCTGCAGAATCTCTGAGGGTCAAGGTTTCAGTGCTGGTGTTAGCTTGTCTCACCCTGGGCAGTAAGTCCCAAAGGTCTGTCTCCTAGGAAGGGATTACTGCCAAGCCCTCACTGTCCATTTAAGTGGGCAGACCCGTGCTCCATCTGCAGTAGTAGTAGTACTGCACAGACACAGGAGCCTGATTTGTTCTAGCAATTGCTTTCTTTAATGAGTTCCCAGAATATCTCCTATATCTTGGTATTTAGTGTTGCATAAGAAGAACCTTTAGAAGGAGGGAGATTATGGAGCAGTTCGATAGGAATGACTGATAACGAGTGAAAATGCTGCTAAGCAGCCCTGAGCTGCTGCTATCTGGTATGGTCTCGCTGGTCATCCCAGCCAGCCCCTTCTGGAGGCTTGTCTCTGAGCTGTGGAGACACAGCTCCAGCCCACAAACATGTAGTTTGTTTCACTGATACATATCAAAAGGCTTCACGAGTTAGGACAGGATTCTGACTTGCTGCTGTTTTAGAAATTAAGGAATCAAGGCAGAGGCAGGTGAACTGACTTGCTCCGTGGCCCCATAAGTACTACAGGTTGATCTGGGATCCAGCTGTCCTCAAATTTTTGGTGAGCAGCAGACTGTGCTCAGCAATTCTGCCCAAGAGGAAGAAGGCACATAAGCTTGACATAGCACTGCAGTGCTTAAAAAGTCACTCATGTTGGTTAGGGCACTGTGCATATTAATTTTACTTAAAGTTTCCCTCCTGCTCTTCCCTTTCCTATAAGAGACTATTGAGAGCAGCACTGAAGTAGTTACGTGGTATTTTTCTAAAGAAAACTGGTTCAGATATTGAGGTAGTCAAATAGAAGCCATGAGGAGCAGTTTGTCTGAGTCCTGAGAACTGATGCCCTCCCCGCCAAAGAAGACAGGTCTTCTGGCCTCCTTATCATCAGCAGAGCTAGAGATAAGGGAATTCCATGCATGAAAGGTCACCTCAGCTTAGTAACAGAGCCTCCCTCTATGGTTAATGACAAGCACTTCCAGGTGGGTTTCATTCCCTCCTTCCCATGTATCTGGCCAGGCACTCGGGGTCGTGATTCGTGCTGCTTACATTGATTACTGTGGCAATGGAGTTGACTAATGTAGATTAGATTCATAAATTCTAGCTGGCTGAATTGGATGAGAAAAATTCCCCACTTATCATCTTGGGTGAGTTTAGTGACCTCCAGTAGTGCTGCCCCATTAGTATCTGTTAGAGAACTGTATTGGTGAGAGAAAAGAATAAAGAAAGATATTAAGGAAAAAAAAAAAATGAGAGTGACTGTGTTACTACTAGGCTTCTCATGATTTGAAGATCCAGGATGGTTAGAAATTGCTGATATGCTTTCTGTAGGTGCTGCTGTTGAGGGCATTTGGGCACTGTGTTTTGTGGAAGTTTTGAATGAAAGTTTTTGACAGAAGTAAGCATGCTTAACTTATAGGAATTCTATTTGGAAGCAGCAGTTAGGAGGCAATAGCAGAAATTAAGAGAGAGAGGAAATCCCATTAATGCCTGTCTTTTTGGTAGCAAGTAGGTCAGTGAGCTGAAAAGGACCCTAAGCAGACTTGCAGTCCTCACACAGTGAGCAAGTTGAGATGGCAGTTGGATCAGGGGTTGGTTGCATAAAGCAAATAGTAGTCAGAATTGCAGAAAACATGTTTTATTTTGATTGCTGAAAATAAAGATAAAACTTGTGTCAGCCCTGCATTCCCATGCAGAGATAGCCAAAGCCATTGTCTTGGGGTTTTATGGATGGAGGGACTAAAGCAGATTAATTGAGGCCACGCAGAGTGACTGCGTTGCACGTGTGATTGCTGACCTTGGTGCGAGGCGCTGTCTCTTTGTGTGTCCCGGGCGAGGCAGGCCGTGCCACGGCGTGGGTGGCAGAGGGACTGTGGGGCCCCCCTGCTCAGGGCTGCTGTCACAGGGGTGTGCAGGAGCCAAGGTGCCCTGATTCAGAAAGCCTTTTGCGTGATGAGCAAGTGACGACACAATTCCCGCTCCCCAATGAGCGTGAGGGTAAGAGTCCAATTATTTTGCGCATAATGAGGAGGTCACTGAAAGAAGGACTGGAGTTTGGCAAGGCAAAGTGGGAATGCTCTCTTGCTTCCATTTTGCACTGGGAAGCCTCATTATTTAGCTATGTGATTATGGTTGTAGTTCTGGCTCTCGAGGCTTGAAGTTGTGGAAAGGCTGATGAGGTTGTCATGGTGTATCTGGGGATCACATAAGGTAGAGTAGGAAAGAGGATGTGACCATATAACTTAAGCCTTTTTTGGAAACATCCTGGGGATGATGGAGGAGTAATTATGGGTCAGAATATGGATATGTCAGTACAAATCAAAACCAAGTCTATTAGTATTAACCATTACTTATTTTAATATTTCTAAGGAAAGAAAATTTCAAACCTTTTCAAAGTCTTTATGCAGGCTGATGTTTATGGAATGAGGGATTCAAATAATGACATTTTGACCTAGGAAGCTTGAAACAACTGGAAGAACTGAACTGGGACGGGATTCTGGTGCAATGACTCATAGCATCCCACAATGGGTGGGATATGCTTTGGTACTGGTAAGGCAGGAATGCTCTAAGGCTGACTGGTGGGTACAAAGCTGCAGCAGGAGACCTGTCAGCAATTTGGGAAGCCAAATCTACTGCTTCACTGGAAAATATGGTGAGAAATCATGATTGAGCCATTTTTCTAAAAATGCTTTGGAATCTCTACATTTTTACTTATGTTTGTTTGCTTTGGCTTTGACAGAAGGTTTTTCACCCAAATAGACTTGTTTATGAACACTTTTAAAATCAAAAGTATTCTCCCATTTGCCATCTCTTCCAAATTTTTTTTCCATTGTTTAGGCTGCAAGGTGGAAAAGAACAAGAGATGGTTGTTGCACCTTGAAACCTGCTAGGCATTCTCCAAACAGTTGAAAAAAACTTCCATAAACTTGAATGAGATGCTTTAATAAAAAACAAGTGTGTGCATGCACAGAATTAAAAACCATCCTCATCTAATTTTTCTCTTTTTATTTTTGTATAAATTTACTTAACACGTAGAGAGGCAGCGAGCTGTGTACCTGTTTAGTTATCACATTAATGAAGCTCTAGGTTGGAAGAAGATGAAGTTATTAAAATGAAGTGCTTCATGGGATTGATTTCTCTAGACGCTAACAAGGCGGAATTTGAGTGGAGATGACAACAAAGTAATGTCTCTGATGGCTAACATGCCAAATTAAAGAAAATGTAAATAAATTAACTGAGTCATCCTGTTACTTTGCAGGCTGAGGAAGTTGTACAGACAATTTCTGGAGTCTTCTGGTGGTTTGTAAAACTAGTGATGCAGTACTAAAGGCGTATGAGATATTAAAATAATTTCTTGGTGTATAACAGATTTATATTTTGGAGTGGGGAGTTTCTGAGAAGAAATGATCCTTTATTTAATGCGCAGCTGTATGGTGGAGTCAGTTGCAGGAGTAATGAAAGTCAAACCTGCCAAATGACTGGGACAAAAAGTTCAGTCTTTTTCAAGGTATTGAATAAATCTATAGAAGGGTTAGGATACATTAATAAAAGATAAAAATTAAATAAATTAGAGGACTCTTGTCTCCAGAGGGTGGTGGAAATATCTCTTCCATAGGGCCTTGTTTCTGCAGCCCATCCTACAATGAATTTTAGAGCAGCCTCATTGCGCAGCTGTCTCTCAAAATAAACCTGCTATTTTGGAGTGTCGTATTTATGTGTCTCAGTGGCTTTGGAAGTATCACAATGATTTTACAATAAAAGGGGAAGTGCCTTTTCCTTCTCTTCTGTGTACCCCTCTTCACTGGTGCTTTGTCTTCAGCCTGGGATAGTACCAAATGAAACATCCCTTGTCTGACATGGCATGGGCTTCTTTAGGCGTGGCAGTCCTGCATCAGGTTTTTGGGTTTTCCCTGTTAATGTGTTTTTGCAGAACTATGGTTTTCGTGTGTACAAATACAAGTGAAAAACTGGCCTAATAAAATCTCTAGTATGAGATGTCTGAGAGAAATTTTAGCTTTGCTATACAGTCAAAGCCTGAAATTGAAAGGGAGAAACACTTGGCACGTTCATGAAAATGAAGCATGTAAAACTGGAGCGTGTGGTATCGCTGGTTTTGTAGCACAGCTCCAGATGGGATAGTAACTTCAGCAGGAGTCAACCCACTAGAGAAAAATCATTATATTACATGGTTTGGTGTGGATTTTATTTTGATGAAGTATGGGTATTTCTAATGCAAGTCCAGGTTGCAGTCAGGCTGCAGTGCTCCTTCCTGTGATTGTTGCATGGTTTTGCCTCTCATAGCCTTAGCAAGTCAATGGTTGAAAAGAACCTGGAATATGTATTAGTTGTTTTTTCTCTCTTATTTTTTGTATAGTGAAGGTATAACCTGTAATTTGTGATCTTATTCAGTCATCTTTGAAATGAATTTTTCAAGATTTTTTTTAAGAAATTGAAGGTTTTTCACTTCACCTATTTTATAAAAGATATGAAAAACCAGGTCACATCCGCCTCTTAAAATTTTCTGTTTGATTTTCTTTATTTGGATTTTCTAATTGATTTATTTACTTTTTATTTCTTGTTTATTTAGTTATTTAGATTTTCAGATTGTTTCAGATTTTTTTTAGTTTGGATTTTCTGTTGCAGCATCTTTAATCTGATATATCTGGCCTAAGTTTTTGAGGAGGCTGGGAGGTGACTTTTGGGACCCTGTTTCTATGGTGGCCGCAGATTAGTACAATTTTTTTTATTACTTTCTGGAAATAGAAATAGAGATAATACACCTGTGGAGAAGTAATATCCGTCTGTAAGGAGGTGAGTAGGAAAAATATGCAGAAATAGAATATGTATTAGTTTACATTTCCTTCTGTATTTTGAGCTTTAAGAAGTGATAGGGCAAGCTGTTGTTGCAAGCTGCTGGTTAATATGATGTTTTTAAGGTCTGCTTTCCATTGCAGTCAGGGAATCTTGCTCCACATTCAAGTTGCTAATTCTTGACACACAGGATATTTTCCTTCTCATTAAAATGTATTTATTTATTTTGCAATGAGAATATCTTGCTTAAGATGCTTCTTTTGATCTTTGGTAATGTCACAGACTCAGTAAGACTGCTAGCATAAAGTAGTGTTTATCTCATTTCACTTCTACATCCACTGTTAATTGGAACTGAGTAATATAACCCTATTGCAATAACTGTTTTAGTTTGCCAAGTCTCAATATGATGTCCAAAAAGATGCAGGTAATAGTAGTGCTTGGAAATTGCTCCCTGTCTGTAATTGGAAGGCTTCATCATGTGTTTCTGTGATTTTATTTGCATTTATTGGGTTTTAGGCCTTTTCAGAAATACGGGGAGGGGGAAAAGTTATAGCGAGAAGTACAAAGTTTTTTGCAAAAACAATTTTTTTTTTTTTTAGCTTGAATTTGTAATATCACTTAGGTTTCTAGGGCAACAACTTAATGTTATGCAGATCAGCAGCTGAAATACTTCTCCTAGCAGCTGGGGAGTGAAGTTAGCAGGACCCATGGTCTGTTCTGCAGCTGATTCTGGGAGCTTTGTGGCTGGTGGGGATTGTCCCTGAGCTGCCCTTCACAGCTGGTGTCACTCCGGGGAGCAGCAAGCAGCGCTGAGTGGTACCAGAGCTATCCTCAAGAGAGGTGGTAATGTAGGATGCTGCAAGTTCAGGGGAGTGAATAAAATCAGATTTCTTATACCTCCGGCTCAGGAGGAGCTTTGAGAGGAGGGAGGAGGTGAGGAAGTGAGCTTTCTCCAGAAACTTGGATTGCGGAGGAATGTGAAACTTCACAGTTTTCTCCCATCTTGCTCTTGAAAGTTAACACAAGAGATGGGAGTGGGAGACAGTTTTCTGACAGGAATCCCAGATTCTTCATCCCCAGAAGCTGAGATGGTGACAAGAAGCTGGGTACTCAGCAGAGAGTTACCCGCAAATTTTGTTGACTGAGTTAAATCCTCCAGCAAGCAGGTGTCGGGTAAATGTTTTGATTCCTTGCAGTATATATTTGCATATTTGAAGATTTCTGGTATTTGTGACTCATTTTAGTTTGCCCAAATTTTAAAAAGAGCAAACTGGCAAGGCCCTTAATTTTTATGGGATCACTCTGTAAGGGTTTTGAGGTGGATGCGTGCTGGGAGAGTGATGTACATTCAGGTCGTAACCCCTGGCATCTTACTGATGCCTCAGTCACACCTCAGACTGTGTGAAGTGTCTTTAACTGTCACTGTCTTATCATCTCCAACCCTGAACCTGTTTTCTACCAACACCTCTGCTGGATCCCTCTTGCCCTCCCCAGCATGGGTGTGGCATTGTGTCCTGCCTCCTGACCAGGGTGGGTAGTCAGGACGTAGCAGCAAGCAGCTCTGGCCCTTGCAGAAGGTCCTATGAAGTGTTTTAGGGCTCTAATGGAAAGTGAGGCTTCATCTCTAGTGACATTTTGTTTATACAGGTTTATTTTCTTCATGCAAATATGCTGGGGGGGGGTGGAGGAAGACTTGCTGAGAGAGTAACACTAATGCCTTGAAGCATTTTTTCCTTGATAAAAAAGCTTTTTCTGTAAATTTTTGGGTATTTTCACTTGTCATTTGGTGGCATCATGAAGGGTGGTAATATGCTCTGTGTAACCTTCTTATGTGTATTTTTGTCTGGTACTCTAATAGCTTCATTAATATGTGAGGAAAAGCAAGTTTCACCTTACTAGTTCCTGATCAGAACATGAAAGTGATATTTTTTTTCCCTAAAAACTGTAATTCAAGGTTATGCATGTGCAAAAATAGCTTTAGGCTACAACAAATACTTTCTTCAGCAGGTCTAGCTCATTTTATTGACATATTGTTTTGTAAACTGTGGGTGACTTGCATTGTTCTCAACCAAAATAACTTGCATCAATCAACATAAGAGGGTAATTAATTTACATATTTTCATTGTGGAAATGATCCAGACATTTTTGTTCTACAGTGCTAGACTTGAGAGAGGAAAACTGAAATAACATTTTGGGTTTGTAGTTTGTTTTTAAGTTATTCTTCATTTCTGATGGTGCTGGTGAAACTGTTGTGACCTTCTTAAATTTGAACTTGGCATCGCATTGAATGAAAATAAAGCAACACCTATTTCATCACTGTGTGGTACATCAGTACAGCCTTAATGAGATGAGGGGAGGGCTGGTATTGCAGTCCAAAACACTTGCTAAAAACAAGTGCAAGAGTTAACTATTTCTCTTCTCTACCAGCAGCTGAAGCTAACAGAGGAGACTGTGAGAGATAGGGAGCCTGATGAATTTTTTTGGGGTGTGCCTGTCAACTCTCTGCATGCCACAGGTCAATGAAAGTGTGTAGCATATTGTCTTTGGATAGGCAAGGGCTGGCTGCTGTTTGTATGAGGCAGCAGAAGGTTTTAGGACTGTCTGAACTTCTCTAGTCCAGTGGTGAAGTATAGTTAAAACACTGGTTTCTGAATCTGGTGAAATGCAGAGAATGGAGTAGTTACCACTTTGTGTGAACTTAAGTCTCTAAAGGTTTCTCTCTCCTCCTCTGCATCCTGACTATTCTGTCTGCTTGATTATTAATAGTTGTTTTTTTCTTTTCTTTTTATTGCCATAGGGTGATGCAGCAATGAGCCAGGAAGCTCAAAGTCTCCCCGTAAAGAGATAACACACACAGGCTATTCAGGCAAACCCAGTTTACCTACAGTGTCCTTAAGAATAAATTCTTACAGTATTAAACCTGAGATGAGGTAGTGCAAAAGAGTCTTCATTTTATGTTACGCATTCTCTGTTACAGTGCCTGGTCTGTTACCAGCATTGCCACTTTGACCTTAATTCCTCGCTTCAGGCACCACCTGAGGGAATAGACAGCACTGGAGGTGAGAAAGCTTCTCCTTAAGGTAGGGCACCAGTAAGATTTGCCTGACATCAACTAAGGATATCTTAAGGGAAAAAAAACAACCAAACCACTTCTGTTTCTTGCTGTCTGTATTCTTTAAGCCTGATTCCTGATCGGGCTTTTTTGAGAAATTGCCTGTGACCAGAGAGTGTTTAAACTGATATTGGCATTTCTAGTGGCTTTCCAGTGGTCAGTGTTGCATTACTGGTGCCAGTTTTTTATTGTTCTGTGAAAGACGTGGCTGCTGTGATTAAACGATTGCCACTGTAGGGATGAGGACTGGGATCAGATTTTCTGGGTTCAAGTTCTAGTATTGTGATGAGGTGCACAGCAGTACTGCTTGTGCTGACCAAGGGTAAGCAGCTTTTCTGTGGCAGGGTGTCCCAGCTCGCTGGTACCATCCTTAACTTCAGAATGTGTTCTGCCTCCTGCTTGCTTGCAGTTCTGTGTCTCACTCCTGTGCCCACACAGAAAACCCCTGCTTGCCTGCAGTGGTGTTTTCAGTCTGGCTGTGCTGGTGATGGCTCAGTGCCCATGTTCTGCTTTCACTCAAGCTGGTAACCCTCCTGCTTCTCATGGAGTACCAGTAAGCTCTCCAGAGCTTTCCTGCATTTTTCCCTGGATACGTGAAAGAATGAATGGATTTCCTAGTTTGCTGGCAAAGAATTGGAGAAGTGTTTGACCCAGCAGTGAAAAAGTCTTCATGACTATTCACTCAGGGACCTGAAAGGAAGAGGAAACTACAAAAGGTTATATAGACATACGTTTATTGTGAGTGTTGGCAAGTTGGCAGGACCAGGTGAGTCCCAGGTGCTCTTACCTGTGCTAACTCTTTTGGGGAATGTCAGGCTGATGGGAGAAATGAAATTGGGCTTTCAGTAACTTTCAAAGATTGAAGTCAGACTTTACTCTATAACAGTATAGATGTGCTCTGCTTTCATTCCTTTCCATAAAGCCAGAAGTGTCAGAGACTGCAATTCAGATGCGATTTTTGACTCAAGCCCATTTTCTCAGCCTGCTTACTTTGAATCAAGTGGTGCAGGAGCTTGAACTTGGGCTGTCCGCTGTCCTCATACCGGGTCAGTACATTTGTCTTTGCTCTGTGCTTAATTGATGTAATCTGCAAGCAAACGAGAATTGGTGAGCTAATCTAGTGAAAGCCTGTTCTCAGAGCTTCAGTTTTTAGTCTCTTCCTGGAAGACAAGTGATGGGTGCAGTAGATGATGCCAAATACAGGGACCCAAACAGTACTCCCACACTGGCAGAGAGCACGTTATCCTATCCTTGCTCTTTGTAATGACTTTATGCATTATGAAAATTCATGAGGATTTTATTTTCCTTTGGGTTAAGGAATTATCTGATCAGCTGTCTGTCATTCTGAGAGCGTCTGGATGCTGACAGTGTCTGGATGCAGTCTGTATTCCCCTTCCATCTCGACTCCTTTTAAAAGCTTCTGACTGGTATCCATTGTGCTGGCAGCATTCATGGGCTCTTTTTGGAGGGCACGCAAATGACTGAGGCCCAAAGCCAACTTGTGCAATGCTCAATGAGCACTTGCAATGCTTAAATAGGCATGAAGGCTGGAGTTGTGTTGCCTAAACAGAGATATCTGCTGCCATGTTAGGAGCTTCAGGGTAGTACGTGTTGTTGGTTCAAAAGGGCATGGATCTCTCAGCTTCCAAGGTGCCTCTCGGGTGCCACCATGCCCCAGTGACTGGGCAGATGAAACTCTTGTAGGCTTCTGTTAATTGAGTGAGAACTTGCTGTATGAGGGGGATAAGCAGGGTGACGCTTCACAAAATTTTTATACTTTCCTGGTAAAACAGCAGTTTATTTGATCGATTGTGCTAGTTAAATATATGATAGAATCATAGAATGGCATGGGTTGGGAGGGACATGGAAAGACCATCTAGTTCCAACCTCACACTGCCTTCCACCAGACTAGAGTGCTCTCAGAGCCCCATCCAGAGACTGGCCTTGAACACTTCCAGGGATGGGGCATCCACAACTTTGGTCAGAGCAATGTATCCAAAATTAACAATATCCACTTTTAAGGAAGCTGGAATATTGGGGTTTTTAACAGAAAGAGCAGTAAAGACAAGTTAAAGGTGGCAATGTATTAAAAAGAAAATTAATTGTGATAAATTTCATTGGAATTTGCTTGTATTTCTAGCTTTTCAGTAGTGCACATCACAGCAGGACAGGGGGTTGGCATTACATTGGCATTAGTCATGCTTTGCTAGGTTTCACTATTTTAATTTGCTTCACTGTCATGTCTTGCAAAGTTATCTCTCCTCTCATGCTATCTGGTGCATTTAATAACTGGATATTGTTAAAGTAAATCTCAGGAAAGGGAAGGTGAGAAAAAGGAGCTCAAAAACTAAATAAAGGAAGACTCCAACTTTCCCTCGGGTTTGTGGTTGTTTGTTGGTTTTTTTTTTGTCTTTCCCCCTTTTGAAGACTTAACCCTCTACCTTAATCTGACACTACAGTAGGCATTTTGCATCTGGCCCCATGAGAACCCATTTCTAAAAGGTAGAATATGCAAATAAATACTGATACTGACTGAGATTCTCTAACTGTCTAGAATTCCCAAAGTGAGTGAAGCTAAGCCTATTTTTAGGCTTAAAAATTTAAAAAACGTTTCCAAGCAAGACTATGGATCTTTCCTGGGATCTGTACTTCCGCCCCACACATTTATAAGTATCTTTATAGACAAAAAATACTGTAGTCTTTAAAACCAGTTTCAAAGTTAATGGCTGAGCATAATGATCTTAGAACTCTTTTCCAATGTAAATGATTCTCTGCTTTTACTCTTTTGAGGGATTCAGTTATTGATGGGATTCTGTGTGGTGTCTAGGGTTTTTGAGGAGGAAAGCAGTGTAGCTGTTACTGCCATGGGAAAGGAGGAGAAGCAGGGAAACCTCATAGGGTGACTCCCCATTGCAGCATGGAGCAAATTCCTGACCAGTTTGGTTTCCACAACAGTATTCCTGGGATGCCTCATGCAGAAGGGGATGTTATTGCCATTCCCACTCCTCAGAGAGGAATTGTGCTTCCCTTGAATTCTCCTTGGCTTCAGTTATTCATCTGACCCTGAAGAGCTGTTGTGACAAGTTCCTTCATATGCAAGGGCAACATGAAACTGGCTGAGTTTCAGCAAACACTGGTGCCGAGTGGTGCTTGTGTTGTGTATATAAAGTTGCAGAACACTTTTAGAACGAATAGTACACGGCAAAGCTGTTTTAATGAGCTGGAATGCCAATTGTATATCCTACCCAATCTGGCAGCATTCTACTGAGCTGAAATACCTTCTTTGTTCTTAAAATAGCCCCCACTGATTCAGATTTTAATTGCAGATATTACAGCTGTCAAAGGAAAGGAGAGGTGACCAGATGATTGTGTTGATAGTATAAATGGAAGCTGGGGATATGTTGAGTTCCAGCCTTTAGATAATCTTTCATTTAAGATATGCCTGTGTGCTGCAGTGATTACATGGGACAGAGGCTCTCTCTAGTATTATTAGGATGAACCTGAAGTGCCCTGTGCCTCATTATATCCACCACGCTGACTAAACTAGTCTGGCAAATAAGCATGTAGGGCTACAAGGATTTCAGAACTAGTAATGTTAACAAATAGGCATAGATATTAAATATCTTGCTTAAAAGCCTGCATCTTGATAAATGTTGATGGAATTTACTAACAGGCTCAGAGACTGTGATTCAGGAATTAATTTAAAACAAAACAATAACTAAGGAGGTGAATAAAAAGGATTTAAAATTTTGGGTACCAGACTGCATGTTTGCATTGCATATCAGTCAGCGCTGGTCAGGGGGTGAGAACTCTTCTGAGTAAGCAAACTGAGTCTTTTCAGCACAGGCATGTTTTCAGCTGAGCAGGCTTCCATGTTGCTGTTTTACCTCATTAAAAATCAAGTTCTCTTAACTTTTGGAAGTTAATGGATCACCTTTTGGAAAGAGCCACGATAGGTTTTCTTTGGTTTGTATTTCTACATTTCTGGTGGTGAGGATGGATTTTTAGCTGGATGGAAAGATGCCTGGCAGGTTCCTCAGACTGCAGGAAAACATGGTGACTGTAGGATGGGACCATCCACCTTAGGTAATAATGAATGTGGGAAGGAGGGAAGAAAACAGCAAAAACCTCCAGACTGAGTGTACAGCTGAGTGCAATACTGACTACACAAACTAACACCGTAACTCTGTCTTGGAGCCTTTCACTGTTCTGGACAAGAGTAGGAAAGTCATCTCTCAGAGGGGAGAGGGAGCTTCTGCCAGCCTTGGGACATTTCTGCAGGGAATCTGAGAGAATTATGGATGGATGGTAGCGCACCTTGGCAATGTTTCAGGGCTCACCATTGCCCCAGTGTTGCTGTTATATGAAGGTTTCCATTGCATCTCTTAGGCTTAGTGTTAATCACCATTAGCTACGCATTCACACAATGAAAGAGCCAGTGAGGGGCTGATACGTGCTGCACCTGGTCCTTACACATATACAGGACTTTCTTACCCATTCCTGTTATGAAAGATAATATCATTCATGGCTGTTGAAGATTTAATTATGGCTTTGCAGCATTCTGATGTGCCTGAAGGGATTTTGCTGAAATTTATCAACAACAACAACAAAAGGAAGGTACAAGATGGAGAACATGATTTTGTTTGTGTGTTTTGCTTGGAGTTCTCAAGATGGAGGGGCAGATTGTTGCTTCAGGAAAACTAAAACCTTTTACTCTGGTGCATATTACTTTGTAAGCACAGTAATGAAATAAATTTGAATTTTTTTTGTCTTCCCCTGTATATGTGATGGGGACATTCTGCTCCAAAGATACTGGCCTATGTGGATCACTGCATTAATTACATAACTAAAGAAAATGTTGGTAATGGAAACTGCGTTGTGTGAGGAGAGAGGTGTGTCAGTCCTCTGGGTGCCCTGTGATGCCCTGTGTCAGGATACTCAACTCCCACTTCATTTTGTTCCTTTGCACTTGGTTGACGTGAAAGGAGAAACAGGATGAGCTTTCTTCTCAAAAATATTGACTGTCTTATTGAAAGTCAAAAGTGGAAAGCAGAGTTGTTTTAAGGTTACAAGAGCCATTTGAGCTGCCTTGCTGCCTCACCCAGGAGTGGAGAACAGCAGAAGGTGCAGGTACACTGGTAGCATCTTACTGACAATAATTATGTTGAACCATCCTGTCTTAGTGAGGTTTGAAGAAGGACTGTTTATGCTTTCTGGCTGTCTTGTGTTTTGGTGGCTTTCATTTTTTTAAATAACTTCACATTAAGTTTTAAAACTTTGCAGCAGGGCTTTATCCTGACCATTGATTCAGGGAAATCTTTCAGTGGAGGTATCAGAGGTTTCACTTCTCTGAAGACCTTTAAAACACCAGCATTTTATTACCAGTGAGTAGCAGACATTGCTCCATATCCTTCTGATTGCTGTGTGTGTTCCACTCTCCTTTGCTGGATGGAAAGTGGAACATCTCAGTGTCTCATATTGTTTACATCATTTATGAGCAAATGATTTAAAATCAAAAGCTTTGGAGGAGGTAATGTGAATGAAAATTGGGAGCTTAAGGAAATTGCACCTGATGACAAAACCCTGTAATTTTGCATGCCAGAAAGTAGGCGTTGTTTTTCAGACAACCCAAAAAACCCCACAACCCTACATCCCACTCTCAGATGGAATTGAAAGTAGTAATGAAAAAGGTTTTTGTTCATGGTCTGTTTGTACCAGCATGGGGACAATATTACTGAGACTAGGTGGTACTAGCAGCACTGAAGGAAATAAGGCACACTCAAATTTTTCTTTTCACAGTGGGTGCAATTAATGATTAGGAAGAACTCATCCAAAAATGCCATGCATGGCTGTCAGGTACTTTCACGACTGGGTGCCTCTCTGCGAGGTGGTGTAGCTCAGTTGAAAATGGTGCACCAGATCCAGGAGCCATTTGGCCTGAACTGAGCAGTCAAGCAGTGTACTCTTGACCTTAAATTCTGTAAGGCACTCAAATAACTTGTGTGTGTGTTTTCAATACATTCATTTAAAGTTTTTTTTATAATTCTAAAATGGGAATTGTCTCATCCTGAGGAGGTGGTAAGTATAAAGCAATGAATGTTGTGGTTTTACTTTGAAGTATTTTTTAATACCTGTTGTCCCCAGCATGCTCAGTAGTACTGTTTGTTTTCCTCCTTGACCACCAGTTGGACTGCTGATGGTATCCCTTGCATTAGTGTGCTGGATAAACACTTGAGGTGCACTCTCTGAGGAAAAAGCATTTTGCATCCAGGTGTTTATTTAATGCAAAGTGAGGCTGAAAGATTAATCAGATAATTACATTAATAGCATAGTGTTCTTTTTAAGAAAAGGTTTATGGAATACCAAGTTAGTATTGCACAACATGTCCCTGTGTGGAAAATGGAGGAGGAGTTCTTCAGGGACTCTGTTACCCTCAGTAGGTATCAAACCATCAAAATATTAAAATAACTTTCAGTGCATGTGGATAGTTAGGTGTGTTGCCTCGAAACAAGACTCACAGACTCCGTAACAGAAGGTTTAACAAGACTTATTAAAGTTGACTCCATTCTTTCTGGGCTTGGGCTATTTCTCTCAGGTGAAGAGCAAGCTGCTGCTTCTTCCCTGCTCCCTTGCAGAATCCTCTCTCCCCATCCTTCCCGTACCAGGGAGATAACAAAACTTCACCCATTGGTTAGGAAAGAAAAAACAAATCCCCATCTCCCGGGAGACAGAGATACAGGACAGACACTGGAGAGAATTGTTTACAGAACTTTACGCTGTGAATTCTGCTTTCTCATGAGAATACTTTTGAGCAGGGAAAAATATATTATGTTCATGCAACAATTAGTCATAACTCCCTTCAAACATTGCACCTATCTCTTATTCTGTAGTCATAGGAGGGAAAAGAAAACATTTAAAGATCAATCTATTCTTGTAAAACTGGGAGGAGACTTCCTTTCTTACTCCCCTTTCATTTAATTTAATATTAAATGGAGATGGTGGATGAGGCTTGCCTTGGAGTTAGCATAATAGACCCCCAATTGTGCTGGGTTTTAATCTGTATAGACTTGAAATTTTCCCCTGGCCTTCAAGGCTAAGTGGTAAATGGCAATGCAGGGAAATACTGTCATCAGCCGTCAGGAAAGGCTGCCTGACCAGCTTATCCTTCCCAAAGATGGACAAGATTTGGGATCTGAAAATGGCCAGGTCTCTGTGAGCCTGAGTTCATACCTGCCTGAGTTTAGACTTTGTCCTGCCTGGACAAAGGAGAGGCATTTTTGCTATGCAGAAGCTGTTGTGGCAGGAGCATGTCTGTGCAGATGGGCTGAGCTCACCCTCCTCAGCCAGTGGGCTTGCTGTGCTCTGCAGGATGTGTCAGAGGGATAGCAGTGGCCTGAGTACGTGCCTGAAAATGCCATGAGGTGATGTGGGCATAGTGGGCAGGGGAGCTCCTGTTGCAGAACCAGCTTCCTGGTGCCTGGAGGAGGCTCAGCTGTCTGGTGTGAGCTCTTATAATTTGCAGATGCTGCACAGCTGGTTTGGAGGTACTAATGTGAGCTCTCAGCCTGCTTAGTCAAATTTGTGTGCTTGAAGTTAGGCTCAAATCCATACTTGGACACCCATTAGGTTGTTTCAAAACTGTGCTAAGCCACAATGTTCATAGCTTCTCTGGTCAACATCTTCTAGTTCTACTGCTCTCAGGGTAAAGGATTTATTCCTAACCCAACCTGACACAACCCAAATCTCTGTTCTTTCAGTGTAAAACAGTTCCCCCTTACCTCAGTATCTATCCATGTTAAAAGTTACTCTCCCTCTTTTTTATAAGCTGCCTAAAGGTACTAGAAGTCTGCAAGGAGGTCTCACCAGAGGCTTCTCTGTTTGAGGCTGAATAATCCCAACTCTCTAAGCCTCTCTTCACAGCAGACATGCTTCAGACCTCTGATCATTTTTGTGACCCTTCTGTGCACTCACTCCAGCAGCTCCACATCCTTCTGGTCAAATCTCAGAGCTGGACTAGATACTTAAGGTGGCGTCTCACAAGAGTAGATGGGGAGAATTGTCTTTGTCAACCTGCTGGTCCTGCTTCTTTTGATGCAAGCCAGGATGCAGTTGGCTCTCTGAGCTGGTTGTGGCATTGGTGTAAGGGCACTGTCACTTCCATGCCAGACAGCAGGGAGGCAGCTGTGGTCTTAGCACTGTAAAAGGTCTTCAGAGTCAGAGAGGGTGTGCAAGAAACTTCAGTGCAGTAAGGATTAGGGGTTGTTTTCCAGGCAGTTCCTGAGGAAAGAGGGAGAAACAGGGGTTTTGGGAAGGTGTGTGGGCTGGTGCCGTGCTGCCCTGGAGAGCCGTACCTCAGCCCTTTGCAGCAGCTGGAGCCTGGCACAGCGGAGGCTTCCCGGCAGAAGACATGGATGCCAGGGCAATAGCTGCTGTGTCAGTGTTAGTCACACAGTGTGTGGCTCCCTGAGCTCCCTCCTGTCATCCTTGTGAAGCTGAAATTCAGTGGCAGTTTCACAGTGGCACAGTTCCCTGTGTGAGGGAGGGAAAGTAGGTCACAGACTGCCCTGCTGGCATTTGTTTGTGCGGCTGTAGGGCCGTGCTGGGAGCTGAAGGCACTGAGGATCCAGCAAGCCAGAGTGTGTTTCTCACCCCTTTCCTTTGTCTCTGACTCTGGCATGGGAGACGACTGGGGAAGAGATGCTGGAAGGTTTGGTTGACTTTCCTGTGATGGTTACTACTGTTTTGGTAGGTCCCAAAGGTTTTTGGTACGACTGGGCACCACACATTGTGCAGGCTGGTCAGAATGCCCATGTGCCAAAGAGGAAATACTTCATGTGGATGAGCTACAGCACAGATAAAGCACAAGGGGCATTTGAAGCTTTGGCTGCTGAAGTGAGTGCTTGCTATCTTTGTGCCTGAATGCAAAAAGTGCTTCAGGATGCCAATATAAGACCTTCCAGCCCCAGAGGCAGTGACAGCATAGCAGCACTTGCATTTCAGCAGTGATACTGCATGGTGAGTGGACGCTCCCTGCGCTTCCTTTTAAAAGTGTGGTAAGCCAGTGGTCTAAGCACTGGGAGAGGAGCAAACAGAGTGGGGACCCAATCCTATAACTCAACCTTGTATAGGTTGAAGCTTTAACATGACCAGAGTGCTGGAAAGACTGGGTTAGTGCAGTTGTTGTACAGATAATCAGAGAACTGTCTGGCAAACCCTTGGCTGCACAGCTGGAACTGAGATCTGCATTCATGCATCAGCAGTTGGAGCTCAGAAGAGTTGGAGGATCTCCAGCCACACTGACCTGTGCTCCTGTGGAAGGGTTTGGGGCTGGAGCCCCTGGACACTCCTCCACCTGTGCAGTTGTAGAACACAGATTGTTTTTCCTTGTCCTAGCTGGAGCAGTTGGGGGCTCCCAAGTGGCACAAAAGGGAGCACAGGTCAGGTTCTCCTGTGAGTGGTAGCCTCCCAGTATTTTCTTGGGGAAGCTGGAATTTTTGGTGCAATACAAAACAGGGCCAGGGAGCAATTCAAGTACCTCCCCTATGTTTATTCAGTGTTTTTCCATTTTGTTTTCCTTTGGCTCAAATATGAAAACTACCTAAAAAATAAAAAAACCCCCTCCTTAATTGGAATACTGTGAGGGATGTCACCGGTTGTTCTGAGGACTGTCCATCACTTACTAAAACGTTGACTTAAAACGTTGTAGCTCTTTTTGACAACCACAACTCTTCAGCTGTTGCTTAGCTACCCCTTAGCAATGACCTTTTGCAACAGAAATGATGTTGTGAGCCTCCAGGCTGAAAAGGAAAGAGCACAGAACACTCAAAGTCTTTACCATGAACTTTGTGTTTTCTGTTCCTGCCAGGAGCACCTGCATTTTATGCATGACTTCATAGAATCACAAAATCATAGAATCTTTAAGATTGGTAAAGACCTCTAAGATCATTGGCTCCAACCATAGATCCATGTCCACCACTAAACCATGTCCCTAAGTGCCATGGTTACACATCTGTTAAATCCTTTCATGGTGGTGACTCCACCGCTGCCCTGGACAGCCTGTTCCATCCTTTCAGTAGAGAAATTTTTTCCTGTCTAACCTCCCTGGAACTTCTCCTATCACTTGTTACGTCAAAGAAAAGATCGACCCTCACCTTTCTAGGATATCTGTTTAGGTAGTTGTAGAGAGCATTTGACAAAACCATCAGAAATTTTGAGTGATAGTACGTGGGATTCTATCTTAAATGTAGACTGTGAATTCTTTAGTTTCTGAGCTATCATTGCCTTCCAGTTGGTTCCTCTATGGAGTTTTGATGCCATCAATGTAGATGCACTGCCTTTCTGCAAGAAGTCAAAGCTTCTTTGACTTCTTGCAGAGAAGGTTGGTATACCAACCTTCCCTGGCCTTTGGGTCAGAGCAGCAAACAAACTACATGTGGCAAGCAGTGTGGCACTCCTTCAGTCATGGCCCAGGCACTGCCTGGTTTGGTTCTTGTGTCCAGAAGGAGTCTCACAGGTTCTTCCCTGCGAGCTGTGGGCAAGTGCTCCTCAGTGTTGGGGTCACTGGCTTCACAAACTGCTATTTCCATGGCTTGGAAGGAGCTCTGTGGGATTTTGCCAAGAGAGAGGCAGTCTGTGATGGTTTTTATTTCTCTTTTCCATTTTCAACTGCTCGTATTCTGAAAGGTAGACCTGAATTATAAGTACTGTTTTTATCAGACTGGCAGGTCATTTTTAGAAAGAAGGAGGAAGTTAGTCCATCCTGCATTGTGTATGTTTTATTGAAATTATAAGTGCTGATGCACTAAGAACTCCAAGTCTGACTTCATTCATTTAGTTTGCTTAGCTTTCAGTGATGCTTCTGAGGTAGATTCAGCCCATAATGTGCACTTGTGTCTCTTGTGTTAGGTTGTGTCCTGAGTTGGACAATCTTACTTCTTTTTCTGCGAGAAAGGGAGTGGTTTTGTTTTCAGTGGAATTTAACTCTCATTCCCAGTCAAAGGCAGTTCAGCTGAGCAGGTATGTATGGACACAGAAGGACCAGTAGTTACAGACCCAAACAAGCAGCCTGTGCAACAGAGAAGGCAGGAGATGATCCTAATGTTACAGATTTGGCATCTGAAAATAGGCTCCCATTATTTAAATATGGAACAGGACAGCTTCATTTTGAAGCCCAGTGTCAGAAATCTTCAGCTTGTGTCAAAACTCGTGAGGGCAAAAGACAGAGGCTTTATTCCAGCTTTCTGTAAGCTGACAAAAGTAGGATTTCGTAATGGATGCCATAGCCTACACTACATTTTTTGGATAGGTTATGTAGAATCCAATGGCCTCCTATTCCGAGATGATAAAAAATAACCAATTGCAATAAAGTTATTGAGGAATTGATTTTCCATACCTTTGAAAACTGAGTCATGAGTTAATAAACAGTTTGTTGGTTAAACATCATCCCTAAGTAAACCCAAAATAAAAATTGTCTTCCCCAACTGTTCAAGGTGGTCCTTGCTTCACTTATTTGACAGATTTGCTGGGTCCAAGGAGTAGCACCTTTGTTGTTTTGCATTGACTGTAATGAGTGCCATAACTGGACCTGATCTAGCAAAAATAAATATAAATTTATGTGATCATGAAAATTATGCTAATTTGTGTGACGAAACCTAAGAAATGCATTGGAACTGATTAGGTTTTGTACCACTGTGAAAGATGCCAAAAAACATCAGTAAAAAGTAACCCTAGTTCATGTTTTCTGGGTGGGTACAAAGCAGTTTGGATAGTGAGGGAAAGCAGTCTTATTATCGTAGGGGAGTCCAGTAGTAGTTTATTACAGAAAAGGAAGAGTCAGGGGAAGAGAAGTTGTATCATTTTTTAAGTCCTCAAACTTCTACCCTGTACTTTTTCACTACAGTATTATCCTAGAAAATCAAAAGGTGGGATCTTTAGAGGTTTTTGTGAAGGATCATATTTTTGAAGAAAGGTAGAGTTGAAAAAGATGCAGAAAATTAAATACATTATAAAGTTCTCACTTGTTAAGCTGCTTTGCAAATAGTTTTAGAAAAGAGCAGTGAGGTTCAAATTCAGACTCTAGCCTCAAGCTGCTTAGGTGCTGCAGTGTTTGATTTCTCATCTGCTGCAGGGCAGATGGCCAGGGCACAGAATGAGTCAGAGCTTTAGCTGAGTTGAATATGTAAGATCTTGGTTCTGTGAAATAATAAAAAAAAAGTTTAAAAATCTGTATGTTGAATGGTTGCCTGATCACCTTTATTTCTGAGTGATAACAGTAACACCATTGTGTTAGAGGAGAACAGCATTTCAGACTGTTGAAGGCTTGTGATGGCAGGCTGCTGAAGGCTCTCTTCCAGCTGTATGCCAAACCAGAGGGGGAAGGACATTGATCAGAAGCAGGGATAATAGTCCTGGCCAAAATGCCCTGTCCCTCCACAGGACCTGACAGCCCCATCTCTGCCTGGCACTCGATGAAGAGCTTCCTCCTGACCTGCTGCCTGGGGGTGCAGTCTCTGGTCTCCCTGCAGATCTGGTGTGGAGATCTTGGGCTGCACTTAAATTAGTGTCTTGGGCATTGCTGCTGGGGGTGTGAGTCACTCCCTGCTCAGAGGAAGGGGATGTGCTCCCGGGCCAGAGGTGTTCCCAGTTAAAGAGGAGTACAAGTCTCTGCAAGTGAGCTCAGGTGAAGGAGGATACAGGAGGAGGGCATGCAGGGCTGGCAAGTGTGTGTGTTGCAGTTTGGAAGTGTCAGGTAAACTCTCAGGCTTTCAGAGGGTAAATCAAGGTGGTGACTGGTAGTGCGTTACTTTCCCAGCTGTAACTCGCTCTGTGTAGCTGCCGTAGTAAATACATATCACTCTCTCTGAGAGCTGGCAGGGGGGTGACCTGCCCTTTAATCTCAATGTAGCAAAACACACAGGAGCAGTTAGAAATGCTCTCTAATTTCCCACCTCACATTCTTGCACAGATATGCTTTTAGTTATGTCTGGCTTTTTTTGAAAACATTTAGCTGCCCCGAGTGACCCAGGGATTAATTTTTCTAACCTGAATCGATACTAGCTGTGTGGAAAGCACTGCTGCCCTGCTGAGCTGTGTGGGCTGTCCAGCAGACTGGGCTTCATGTGGCTGCACATCAGTATTCATGAGGTGGCAGTGTAGCATGAGCCAGGCACACCAGCCTCCCCTCTCTCCCTTGTGGAGAAAGAAAGTTGGTACCCAGCAAGGTTTTTGCCATTCTTTTGAGGCATCTTTTTTGAGGTGGGATGTATTGCCTTGCTGAGGTGCTGGTTGCTTTTCCCTGATGAGGGTGGAAGCATTCCCCAGCAGAAGCCTTAACATGGATTGATTTTAAGTGAGAGTAGTTAATCTCTGGTTAAAACCTGTTTGGTTCGTTTGTGTTGGTTTGACCATGCTTCATAGAACTGTAGAATTGTTTGGGTTTGAAGGGACATGAAAGGTCATCTAGTTCCAATTCCCCACTGTGGGCAGGGACACCTTCCACTGGACCAGGTTTTTCAGGGCCTTATCCGACCTGGTCTCAAATATTCCGAGGATGAGGCATCTACACCTTCAGTGGGCAGCTTGTTCCAGTACCTCACCACCTGCACAGTGCAGAATTTCCTTGTAATGTCTAATCTAAGTCTGCTCTCTATTTAAATGGTTTTGAATGGAGAATAGGTGGATAGTTTTTTGTACAGTTTTGGGATGAGCACATGCCTAAAAGTTTCGTTTCTTTACTGGATGACTTCACTGGTATGAGTAGAGCAGTCCCCAAAATGCACTGCAGCGTAGTAGCACCTCAGCTTGCTGTAAATGGTATGTGGAGAGCCAGCTGCAATCGAGCAATGGCAACATGGAGCTCAGCTCAAGCTCCTTTTTCCTTCTGCTTGTGTGCACCAAACATCTTGGAAAATAGTGTCGACATACTTGTAACGCTTCTGGAAGAAGAGTGTTGTACCTAAAATTACTCTGATTAGCTGTCTTTGGGAGTGGTGGTGATTTTCCCCGTGAATGTTTACACCTGGCATGTACTTGGGCATGGAAGAGTTCACTTCAGAAATTAGGATTAATGGGTCAAATGTCTTAAGTTTACATAAACACTATATTCAGTGTATTCAACAATTTCAGTTGTTTTCTGTCCATTTTTTTTTTGCTTTTTCAGTCCATTTATTTAGTTTCTTTAAGGGTTTAGTCTAATACCGACTCCTGAAATATAAATATTAGTTTCCCTTCTTCCTTTTAGGCTGTCCTAAATAAGAGGCCTGATTTCATATGAAAGGTTTGTTGTAAAGATGGGTAGGATGGAAAACCATTCTCTTCATGGTGTACACTGGATTGCTTTAGGATAACTTCTGCAGTTCAAGAAACAAGATTTTATTTATATTGATTTAAGGAAAAGCTTACGGAGTAACATTTGCATATTTAATGTAGTTAGAATTTCAGTTATTTGCATTAGTAATTGGTTCACCTCCAGTATTAATAAGGCAGGTGCTTTAGTATAAATAAAAAATGGAAAAAAAAGCAAAAAAAAGTAAAGAGATTAGTGCCACAGGTTAATTTTTGTATAAAGGTAATGACTTCCAGCCGCCACAGTAACACTCAATATTCCCCTAGTGATACCTCGAGTCAGGAAAGAAATTAACTGCTGTATATTAAGTTAGCAGTGGCAAACAAAATTGAAGATGAAAAGAAAGTGAAGGGGCAAGCGAAAAGGCTCAGTTCCTCAACACTGTCACAAGGAACACTCCACTCTAATTTCAATATTTTGTTATTTCCTTTAATGCCCAACAGAAGTGAAAAATGTTATGGCAGCAGTGGGCCATATGCAAATCCCTTTGAAGCTTGTGGCACTTAGATTAGACCTATCTTTTATTAGTTTTTGGGGGTTGTTTTGTTTTTTTCTTTGGGTTTTTTGGCTTTTTTATTTTTTCCAGAAACAAAGAGGCAGGTTAGGCTTGATGAAGGGGTGTGTTACAAATCATGGCGATCTCCTGGCATATGAAGATCTGCCTTATTTAATGCATCCTTTTGTTTTAATGGACTTTCACTGGGTGATGTAGATTAAAGCTTACTCCTGTGTGGAACTACCTGAAGTCTTTTGCATTAATGCAGTGTCAAGTGCTCACTTAGGAGGAAAGCCTGCAGGTATTTCATTTTTCACCTCTGTCCCTGTGGTGTGTTTGTGAAGCCAGAAGAAGCCAAAAGAAGATGAGGACTGGATATGTTCTCCCAGCAATGCCTTGGAGCTTTCCTCCCATGGAGCTGGAGTGGACTTGAGGAAGCTGTCTGATCTCCAGTAATGCAATGACTGTTTTCCCTTCTTTGGAAACAGAGCAACTCTGTTTAGGGCATAGGAAGCAAGCCAGAAAGTCAAATTGGCTGAGAACAAATGATGAAATTAGCTAGTGCTGTTTCCCTGACAGAGCTAATAAATGGGGCAGAAAATCTAACAAAAACCACAAATGCAGATGGGGTTGTCTATGCTTTTTTTGCTGTGTGTGTAATATATATATTTCTATTTCTCTCTATATATGTATTTTTTATTATTAGTTATCTGATAATGTAATTTAAAAACAATCATGTGTGTTTGAAGTTTCTGGTTCTTTCCACTGCAGATTCTTTTCCTAAATTGTTAAGAGATCCACAAAAATATAAGGAGCTTGGCATTGCTCTTTAAAGGAGCAGGATCTTGGAAAGAAATTATTTCTCTTGTAATGCAGTTAGTTCTGTTTCTATCATTTTTAAATCTGCTCTGACCAGGAATATTAAGTTAGAGTTGGCTGTGGATGTTGTCTCCCCAGATACCTTTGCTTGTGTTGAAGAAAGGAAAGAAGGCTTGAGGGTGGATGGTCCTGTCTGTGTCTGTGTTTCCAGGAGAGGAGCTCTCCTGCTCCCAGCTGGCTGAATAGGACCTGGCATGACGAGTTAAGCAAGGTGCCTGTCCTTGGCAGGAGCATCTTGCTAAACAAAAACCTGTTGCCACTTGTGTACTGTGGCTTAGCAAAACAAAAGAGAACGGCCCAGAGGAGTAGATGTTTCTCAGACAGCTAACCACTGAGAGTGAAAGTCCTGCTGTATAATTTAAGGCAGCCAAAAACTGGTGGCTGCCATTGGCTATGCAGTGGCTGAGGGCAGAAGGTGCAAGAGAAGGCAGGTGTTGCATGCACTTGGGTTTCTTCAGGTCAAACCTTAAAAATCTGTTGCTGCTGAGCATGTGGTGTGCTTCATGTGAATTGTGCTACTATATGCTTGGCCCTCGGGACCGATTGCTATGTAAATGCAAATTATTTAATTAACATTATTGTTTCCGTTTGCCATAATATGATTTTTATGAGCATTTCTAGATTAAAGTTCACTTTAGAAACATAGCAATTGCTTCCAAATTGCTTGGCTGTGCTCTGCATTTTAAACCCCCTTATTGCAGTAAGGAATCCTTATCATTCCTTAAGCATCAGATGAGCAGTCAGAAGAGAAAATATAACCAAGATGGGTAAATATAACACTTCAGAAAGCATAACAAAAGCCCTGTTTATTTAGACATGGCAGAACCAGTAATTCATGACTGGTAACAGGACAAAAAATAATCTGAGAAGGAACTTGTGTCCTCTGGTCTTTAAATCATAATCACAGCTTTAGCTAAATTTTTTTTTTTTTCAATCCTTGATTTGCTTCTCATATCAGCAGCTATGGTGCTTTGTCAGTAGAAGTTCTGCATTTGCCGAAAGTTACAATGGTTTTCCTTCTGTGTGGAAAATATGAGCGGAAGGTAGATGTGCACATGGCACTGGTCAGTGTCGTGGCACTGGCTGTGTGCAGGATCGTGCCCATAACCCGGCCAGGATGCTGTGGGCATGGAAGCTCTCACACACCTGGGGCTGCCTGTGTGATCACACAGCTCACTGCTTGGTGCTTTTTTTTGTTCATTTCCATGGGTTGGAGGATAGCTCACAGATCAGCTGAAACACCTTTGGAATAGGAATGTGTTGTTGTGGGCAATGGTTTGTATTTCAAAGTTGTTCATGGTGAAAAATTTGAGAGCAATCCATCCCCCTCGTTATTAATGTGAAAAAGGAGATGTGTTGGACAATGTCACCTTGCTTTGCCCTGTGACAGAGTTTTCCTGGACTTTGCAGCTTTTACAAAAGTTGTTACTTAAGTTCCTGCAGTCTTAAGACTAAGCCAATTACATGTCAGTGCATGGAATTCCAAAGAGGAATGTTTCCATAGCCAAATTTTTCTATCCTTTCTCTTCTGTGGAATTTTAGTCTGCATTAATTTAGCAAGGGGTTGGGAAATGTATTTAATACTTACTGTCATCTCCGGTTTTGTTTTTGGGGCTTGTTTTAGATAGATTTTTTTTTTTCAAATGGTAGCAGAGCATAAGCTTGTTGGATGTCTCACGTTGAGGGCGCAAAGCAGGCGGGAGTACTTGGTACTTTCCAGTGAATGTAAAGAAATTCATGTACAGGGGAACATTCAGTAAGCCATGGATTTTTGCTTGGAAAGGGGAAAAAAGTGTCCTGTTACTCCCAGCCTGGTTTTGTATTGCTGGGCCTGAGCAGACGGTGTGTAGCTGCTAACACTTCCCTGCGTACCTACCTCTGATGGTCCTACAGCTGTTGATATCTGTAGGAGCTGGAACTTCACTCCTTGGTTTGGGTCTCTCCCCATCTGGCTATGGTGCTGTCAGCAGTTGCATGGGGCTTGTGAGAGTTGCTGGCTGGGCTTCTGTGCTCAGTGTAAGCACATGCAGGAAAAAATTAGTGTATAATTTGCTCCTTCTACATAATATACATAAAAGTTTTGTTTGTGGCAGGTCAGAATTTGCCAGTCAGAAATGGTGGTAGTAGCTGACGGCTTACCTTTAGTCTTTAATTTGCAGCTACAAATATGGCATGTTTTTTGCCCTTCCATCAGTTGACATATGCAGTGGTTTATATACCTGATTAATGGTTTGTCTCAATGCCTCCAAGTGCCAACAAAAATGTACACAGCAGAAGTTGACCAAATACTTTTGAGTGTTGGTGAAGAAATCTACATGCAATTCAGCCTCTTGTAGAGGGTGCACTGCTGACCTGTGTCTTCTTTCTGGTTTTGGAGAAGGGTAGAGGGGTGCTCTCAAGAGCCAGCTTCAGTACAGTAAAAACAGGGTTTGAAGTGATTGTATATTTTATTTTCAGTTTCTCTTAATCCTGCTTGGGGAAGGGGAGAATGAGGCATTGGATTAGACATGGGTTAGGCTGGGTTAGGTGGCTGGAGTGTAGTGTGGTGTTGCTGTTCTTCCCTTGTCCCTGCAGCAGGGATCAGCATACCTGCAGCAGCCCTAGCTGCTGTATCACAGCTGAGTATTTCAGTTTTGAGCTGCAAGAATTAGTAGGTTCTTATTAGGCCAGGGTGAGATCAGGGGTTGAGTTTTCTTGCAGCTGCAATACCCATGGGTATATTGAGAGAGACAGAATAAGGAAACAAGAGTGTGAGACAGGTATTTTTAAATGGACTGGAAATACAGAGGTGGGTCCTTGCTCCCCAGCCTGCACTGGGCACTGCCCTGAAGTCAAACCTCTGTGCAGAGGGGTGTTTAATCTGTGCATACAGGCATCTGGGGGGGAAAAAATTGCTTCTCTGTTCCCTCCCCCCCCTCCTCAGAGAAATTTCATTCACAGCCAAGATGTCCAATCAGGAGAGTTATGGTGTGAGGGGTATTTTTTAAATTTTTTAAGGCAGGAGGAACATTTTCTGTCAGTTTGATTGATCTGTGAATAACTCTGATGTTCCAAGGCATAACATTAATAGAGTTTGTGGCATAAAGTCATATGAAGAAAATCTAAAAATAAAGAGCAGCTTGATTAACGTCCACAGCCTAAAAAGAGCACTGCTTGTGGAGTGGCCAGAGACTGGCAGTATTTGGAGAGGAGTTTTCTAAAAGGGGGAGCTGGAAATCACTGTGTCTGGAAATGGGACTAAATTGTCTTCAGAACAGTTTCTTTAATTGAAACCAAACTGAAATTTTTCTTCCTGGGAAAGTGCCAGTCAGCTGTGGAGCCCATGCTATGTTGCTGGCAGTGCCTGGGCTTGGCAAGGGACAGCTGGGAGGAGAGGGCAGGAGGCTCCAGACCTGCCCCACCACTCCTCTGAGGTCCCCAGAGGCACTCACAGACAAAGTAACCTGATCATTTAGGTGGTGGTCTAAGACTCCTTGCTGATACTGCTGGATTTTTCTTGTGGTGTTTCTGGTCATGCTCTAATGCCTGACAACCGTTTCAGTGAAGACATTTTTTCCTAATAGCTGATCTAAACCCTTCCTGATGCAACTTGAGACCAGTTTATCTTGTCCAATCACTTGTTCCTTGGGAAAAAGACTGACATCCACTTGTCTGTAATGTTCTTCCTTGTAGTTGTAGACACAGTTGGAGTGGTGGATCTTGGTTAAAGAGAAATCCTGTCATCTTGGTGAGCAGGATCAAGACCTAATTGCTGAAGTTGTGTCTCTTGCCCACTCCCCTGTCTCCAGAATCCAGAGGGAGCATGCACAGCAATGCCAGGGCAGGTCTCAGCTGGGGCTGGGGCAGGTGACGGCCACAGCCTGCCCCGCAGCCTGAGACCTGTCACCTGATGTGCTCTCCTGGGAGACAGGGAATGCATGCTGCATTGAATCCATGCAGAATGGCGGTATTTTGCTGAGGGAAAGGCAAGGGTTGGTGCTCTTTCCTGGAGCTGGGAAGCTGGCAGGAGCTCCCTGGTGTCTGGGAAACCCTGTGCCTGTGAGGGCGTACAGGCATGGCAGAGGTGCTGGGTGTCTTTAGGTGGTTGACACCCACCCACCAGAGACCACAAACTCCTCTTCTTCCCTTCCTTCCTGCCTACTGCTATTGGTAGCAGGATCCCACACAGCCTCCTGCAGGTTTGAGGGAGCCATCTGAGCCATTCCTGCTTATTAGCAATATTCCCTGCATGGCTGGAGCTTGTCCTCTTCAAGTGCTTGGAAATTTTGTGTGGATGACCCTCTCTAGTCGAGATGTGAGACCCCCTAAAGTCCCTCATGAGGATGGATGGATTTCCTGTGCCATGGCTGTGCTGGCCAGAGTGAGGGCTTGGCATTGTCAGCTGGAAATTGAGGTTCTTGAGCCCTTCCCTCTGGACAGGTCTGGCTGAAAGCTACCAGGAAGAGGA
>VYXD01014911.1:873355-903396 GCA_013397195.1 Hylia prasina | reverse complement strand
AGTCCATAGTCCCATTCTCTTAAAAGTCCTTTAATAATTTTATCCAAACCACGTGGGTATTTTTTTTTGTTGTTTTCTGGGTTTGGAGTTTGTTTGTTTATTAATATTCCTGGATATAAACTCTCCAGGACTAGTTGTTCTGTGCTGTCAGAGGGAGCTGTGAAGATTTTCTAGCAATATTTTAAGAATATACCTTACTGGGACCATGTGGTAGAAAGGTTCATGACCTGATGACTTGGGATATCACTTTCTGTCATTCCTTGTCAACCTTTCCCTGTGTTGATTTGGTTTGCTAAACAGCTGGGCACAAAACAAGCAAAACCAACCAACCAATCAAAGGTCAGGACTGGTAAAACTCTTCACATTAGAAAGAAATGCATGTACTTGGAAACCAGATGCAGTTTTATTTGAAACAAAACAGAACAATCACAGTTTATCTGTAAGAATCCTTTTTTTTTTTTTAACAGATGAAACATGTTCAGTATTTAAAGACTTGTAAGACTGGTAAGGAGTCATGTCTTGTGACCACAGTTTTCAATTTTTAAGACACTGTTGTAATATTATTATGATAGGAAACGTCCTCTGTACATTTCCTTTCCAAAGGAGCCCCGTTCTCCATGTAAGCTGTATATGAAATGAGGTTTGGAGCATCCCCAGCCAGTTTGTGATTTCATGTTAATGATACCATCTGGTTAGGGCAACTCAGTCCTTGGTGGCCACTTCAAGCATGGTTGGAAAAGCACTGGATCAAGCTTGCTGCTATGGGATGGCACTTCTGACCAACATGAGATGCATGGAGCAGAAAAAAATTGAGATCCTTTTCCTAAAGGAAATATGAAGTTTTGTTCTCATTGGGCTCATCATCAGGGACTCTGTCAGCTGGAACAGAGGATGGATCCCCACTGAGCACTAGATGTTTGCTCTTGTACCAAAATGAAGGCAGATGCATTTGAAGAAGTTTATATGATGACTGCTTGCTGTTTCTTCTGGCTCTGAATTTATTGTTCACCAGAGTTATATTCATAAAAATGCATAAGTTGCAGATGGGGAAGTGATAGAGGAAATACATCATTCAAATACGTGCAACTGACTTCAGGGGAGAAAGCCACTAAGTGAGAAAGATAAAAAATGTTGGAGTTTCTTTTTTGAAAGAGAAGAACCTTAGGTATCTCTACCAAGGCCAGGCTGGATGAGGCTTTAAACAACTTGTTCTATTGGAAGGTGTCCCTCCCCGTGGTGAGTGGCTTGGAAGTAGAAGATCTTTAAGATCACTTCCAAGCCAAACCATTGTTTAATTCTATGAGGTATTTCAGTATTGGAGTGATAAGGACAGGAAGATTTGTGGCTGGCTGAGCAGAGTGAGATATTGATCTAGTATTGTATTTTGTTTTCTTATGGTATAGGATAATGATGCATTATCTTTCACTTCAGGAAATAATGGCATAAAAGGTTTTTGAGCAGAGAGACTGTTGACTGTAGAAATAAAATTAAGTGGAAGTTAGATGAAACTGGCTGGAAGAGATCTTGGAATTTAAAAGGGCTATTGTAAAGTAGGTGTTGGCATGTTTTCAGTGAGGGTGTGCCGCCCTGTAGCCTTTTTTTCCTAAATCAGAGGCTGCATGTGCCAGTAGAAATGGAGTGGAAGCTGAGGGCTGCTGCCTGTTGCAAAGTCCATAGAATGCTACAAGGTCCAGCTTTGGGCATGTCTGCTAGAATGTTTGGGATCAGTCCTGGGGGGTTTGTGCTGCACACTGCCACCAGCAGTTATGCAGAACTCCGTGGTGCTCAGAACAGGTGGACTATGGAATAACTTCCTGTTTCTTCACAGATTAGTCTTGATAAAGTAGATGTCCCATGTGTCATGCCTTTGTCTGTTTCTGACTGGCTCCAGGTTTAGTGCCTGTCCTATTGCAGATACGACATTGCCAAGAAAGAAGGTGAAGAGGTTTGTGCATTGACTCCATGGTTCTTTGAGCCCTCCCGGAGCAGCATCACTCACCCACCATGGTGGCATTTATCTGAATGTACTGCTGGTGTGGTAAACAATTTATGGGAGATGTTATTAGTGCCTTGGAAATCCCAAGGACAGCTCAACACAGCCTGTTATAGTCTGTCATGGAACAGCCTTCTGTTCATGGTAGTGTGAAAATTAGTGGTTTGCATGTAGACTTCCTTATTGAAAAACAGTCTCTGGTTTGATAAATGTCATTATTATTTTAATAAAATTAAGCTTCCTTTACACTTTTTGCAGTCTGCTGTTAAGAAAAATCCTTTATTAAGCATTCTTAATAGTTTCTTAATCTTCATGGTCCAGAGCACAGCTGGGAAGAAGAAAAAAAGGAGTTAAAAGTGGACACTTTTTCCTAACTACTCCATGTTTCTTTGTAAAAACTTAATGAGAAGCCTTCACTTTTCAATAGCAACATGTCTTTAATATCCCTGCATTTGTTTCTCCTGGCTAAAGCGTGCCATTAAAAATAACAATGTTCATGGCATTCTGTGTATTTTTCAATGCAAAGAAATGGCTGGACTCAAGAATAACATGATTGTAAAGCGTTGACTCTCTGTAGGTGCCATGTGCATTTGATAGTGCAAAGCCTGAACTACACATACAGCTTTCTTATATCAGCTGGCAGTCCCTTTGAAGGGACACTTGTCATTTCTCTTTTATTTTGTTTGCCTCTGCCTGGAGGCAGTATATATTAAAACTAATAACAATAAGTACTTCCACCAATGCCTAATGGGACAGCTTAGTAGTTTAGTTATCAGATGTAGAAATATCTGGCATTTTCAAAAAAGCTCTATTGCCTCTCAGGATCTATCTCCTCAATGCTGGTGTTACTGTTTTGTTAGGTTGGGATTTTTTCGTGCAGCATATGAGTCCTGATCAGTCCAGGAGCTTTCAATGCTGGGTTTCAAAGCATCTCTCAGTCTTGTGGAAATGTTGGCCAGGCTTTCTTCGCTGGAACAAGCACCATCATTTCTGTGCTTCACAACTTAGGAGTTGGTAAGGAAGATGCCTACACAGGAGCTCTAGGCTTCCTGCCATCTAATTTTAGGGCAGCTTGAAAAGCACTCATTTAGTAGAAATAAATGAATTGAACTCAGTCAGAAAAGGAATTGGCTACCAAAAAAGGGATAAAAAAAAAAAAAGGACAGATCTTGGTATTAGTCCTGTGTCAGTAAATCACATCATATCAAGTTTCAAATATTGATGATTATTTTCTTTGACTGTCTCTTGATGTCCATTTTCTGAAGTTGAGACAGAGACAGGAGAATAGAACTGCCAAGAATTTCTTTATCTTCATTTTCCTCTGCTGAGAAAGCTAATTGTATCACTCTCTAAACCACTTAATTCATTGCCTGTCATGCTCTTCTCTCAGTGTAAACTTCCTTGGGGCTATCACCACAGTCCCAGCAGAGGAGGAAATTAGGGTCTCTAACAGAAATAACCTACAGCTTACATAGCATAAACAAATATTGGAAAGCAAACACTGACAGGTTGGGGAAAAGTGGTTTTTTTTTTAAAAAAAGGAAAGTAATAAAAAAGAAAAGATTAAATGCAAACATAGTGCCCTGCAGTGTTTAAAACACTTCCTTATAGTCTGTCAGGCTCCATGTTCAGGACCTTTGATCAGGATGGAGGTTGTTTATTTCCTGTACAAACCAGCTTATACATTGATCAATGCATTGTTGATATAGTGAAGGTATTCATTCCCTTTACTGGTCTCTTTGAGAGGCCTTGGACGTGACAACAGTATTGTGAGCACTAACATGGGTATCCAGTAGTGGAGAAAATGCAGAAAGAAACAAGAGGATGGAGTTGATCACCTGTTTAAGGGAAGAATGCTTGGAGGGGTTTCTGTGGAAAGAAGTGCAATGGGGTGAAGGTTGCTCCAACTTGGAAGAGATCATTTGGGAACCATTGGCCTAAATAAAAAAGTATTTTGCTTACTGTACTGAGAGGACCTGCTGCAAGAGTCCTGTAATAGGAGTTGTTTCTGACTGGTCATACATCTCCTGTGGAAGAGGGAAGACATTAATACTAAAAGAAACTATCAAAACAACAAAACCTTCAAAATATACTGATATACCATCTGCCTTAAAACTTTGCTGCATTTTGGTGCAAAACTTTAGCATGTTCCTCAGGGTGGACCTGAATGCAGAGTTATGCAAAGAATAATCTTAACTTTGTATGCACAGTAATGGGATCTAAAATAACTATTATTAGAAAGGCAAACTTGCTTGGCTAGAATGTGAAGGATTATTTACTTTTTGTCCCAGCTCTTTTAAGCCTGAGGCGTCAGGCTTAAAGTGACCTGCTGGAGATCTGTAATGAAGCTGTGTAGTTTTCTACCACTGGATCTTGTGGATGCCAGAAGTTTTTGTGCCAACAGAAAACATCTGTACAACTTCATGTAAGAGAAATCTATCAGATGCTCTTAAAAAGAGAAAAATCCCCTCCAGTTCCTGAAATGTGGGAGCTGCAAATTGCTCTGTTGTTGTCTGTAGTTAGTACGGAGGATTTTGCCTGGTCTTACTCCACCATACACATTTTGTTGTGGACCACTATCAGGCAGTATTTGGCTTAGGAAAACCTTTGGCCTGACCTCTGTCAGTCATTCCTGTGACTCATGGAGCAAAGGTCAACTGCAAACCTCACTTTGGGAACCTCCGAGCCCCACTCACTTTTAACAGAGCACTAATTCAATAATATTATGGTTACTTGGACTACAGCTGGGTGGGATGAATTCAGTTTTCCATCTCAGTCCACACGTCTCCTTTGTCGCATAAAGTTCTTTTCTGTCTCTGTGAAGCACTTCGTAAAACATGAATAATGACTTTTCCCTGATTGTATGTATTATTTCATCTAAAAAACCAGCCCCCCAGCATGTATTTGAGCACTGCTTTGGGGTTAGTGGGCATTAAATAGAGATACTATTATCCCACTAAGGGGAGCAGGAGGTGAAATTCCTTCATCCATCATCTTCCTTGAAACGAGTAATGCAGAGTAGGAGCTTCCTGTATGCAGAGAGGGCAAGCTGTTATCTGTTAATACGGCAGCATTTTGCCAAATTATTAGACTGTCAGAATTGCAGCAATTTGAACACGCTGAGCAAGCTTTTATATACACAGGAACAAGTTGCTGGTGTTGGATTACTGAAGAGTAACATGCGCTGGAGATTGACAAGTGCTTGGCAAACCCGTGTTCCTGGGGCTCATCAGACATTCACGGCTCTTATGCAATGCTGGTGAAGAGCATACTCAAGTGGCTTCATCATAGCCTGGGTGACATCTGGTGACATGCAGTTAGGCCTGTCATGTTTTTTGGGGATGAATTCATTTTCACAATATTTGAATGGAATCCACTTATGCAAAGTGGAAATATTCTGGCATATGCAAGTGATTTTCAGGACTAATATTTTTGGTCCATTTTGTATTTGGTAACAAAAGTATAATTAACTGCACTCAACCACGTGCTATTTTATGGAGTAGTTTTCTGGATTTCTGTGGTTCTTGCTGGCTCTGCTCCTCCTCTGTTCCCTCCTGATGAACATAGCTGCGAGTGTTTGGATGAGGAGGAGGGAGCACAGGTACACTTGGCTGTTTCCTGTGGTTGTAACTGGGGCTCCAAACAAATGTATCTCCTTGCAAAGGATGTCTTTTTTTCTCCCTCCACAGCTGGAGAGTTTGCACTGCACTAAATAGAGGCTTGGACACTAAGTGGTTTTTGATCCTATGATATGCTCTGCTTCAGTAGTGGACTACATTATTGTTTCTCTACCAAGTTAGTATGTTGTTCTGCTTTGGTGTTGCTGAAGGTAAGTGTTGGGAATTTTCCTTAACCTCGGAAGAGGACTGTGGGTTTGATGCTGCATCACATCTGAGCTGAACTCAGGTTTAGAATGGGTTAGGAGTCTGTTAGGAGTTGTCTTAGGAGCTTTACCTTGTTCTTCAGCTGTCTGTGACAGAGGTGTGCAGAAAATAGTATTTAATTGTACAGAAAATGCTTCTATGTTAAAAATCAAACTGGAAACAGCACATTTTACTTTTCAAGCACTCTTCTTCCTGACAGTCGTCAGTTTCTGTGGCAAGTGAATGTAGTAAAAAGTATATTTGGGATAAAAATCCATTTTTTTCCTGAAAAACTGCTTTTAAAGGATAATTCTTGCCTCAGTCTATTGAAAATGCCCTTTCTGAAACTTTGGTGCAGTGGAGGTCGGTGTTGCACTGAGGCATAGTGCAGAACTGTGTGTGGTGGACCAGTGTGAGTCCATGAGATGCTCCTGTGCCAGGAAATAGCTCAAAGTGGAACCCTTACTGCAGGACCTCACACATCAGAGGGACAAGCTTGAAGATGTGTTAGCTGACTGCCTGGCCCACAGCAGCCAGGGCTGTCCTGCATCCCATGGGCCATTCACCAAAGGCACTTCGGGATGGCATTGGGCCCAGTTCCCTGCTGATGACTTTGCACCCTGGGGCTCTCTGCAGCCTTCTTCAGCATATGAAGAAGCCTCTGCCAAGCAACAGAGATAAAATTTGGGTCATCTCAGGTTTCTAATCTGAAACCCAACAGCCAAATAGTAGCTGTGTCCTATATGATGCCAAGGTGTTATGTTATGGATACGGCCAGGCTGTGCCACACAACCTGAAGCTGGGTGAAAGTTCCTTGGCCCTGTTCTACTGACCAGCAGTGTGTAACCTTTTTGTCTCTGGTAACTCTAATGTAGAAGACCTTATGCAGTAAACCAGTGCAAAGTGTGTGGTCCTCGCAGTAGGTGAGATGCGAGCTGGAGCAGGAATGCAGAAAGGCAAATCCACTTTGACGTTTTCTCCTGCTCCTGGTGGGAGCATCTCGAGAGCCACTGATGGGAAACACATATTTAGCAGCTTGGGTAGGGGTAAATCTGCTTTCTGTAGTCCTAGTCACACCCAAGTGCTAATGGTTGTTTTGCTGAAAGGGGTCTTTGTGTGTCCAGCTGTGGAAAACAGGATGAACAAGGGGGAAAAATGCTAAAATAGGGTTTCCAAATGTTCTTCTGCAGCTCATGCTTCTGAGTCTTAATGCATACTCTGTTGAAGACTTGCTCCTTGGAGACAGGCTGGCAGGGCTCAGGTGTACTGTGGAGGCTCAGGGCAAACTCATTTCATGTTAGCCTAAAGCAGCATGCCAGCTGAAGAAGTACTGTGAAACTCTTATTTTAGCTATTTATTTCTGTGTCTTTGAGAGAAGGTGGTCATGAATGTAAACCCTCTTATTTTTCTTTTTTGTTTTTCCAGTACAGTCCTGTTATGATAAAAAAAAAACCACCCCCAAAAACCTCATATATGCTTCCGAAGTGCTTATTACTAGGTAAGGATAAAAAATGATTCTCGTTGTTAAAACAGGCGTTTTGAGAGTACTATCAAGGCATTTTGGAGAATAGAGGTGTTTTATTTTTAATGAGAAGAGCTAAAGAATAAAAAATAGTAGCCTTGGAGAATTGCAGATCAAAGGTTTCTTCATTGTAAAACAAATGAAAGGTTTCAGTCCTAGAAGTGATGAATAAATTGATAAATTTTTAATATGAAGAACAGGCTATAAATGGTAATTAAATTCTTTGGGGGAGAGAATCATTTAAGCACTGTTTAAAAAGTCCAGATTTTTTTTTCCTGTGGAGATTATAATGATAACTGAGGGGAGGACTGGGAGAGTGGGGCCAGGTCTTTTGTGCTCAGCACTGCTTGCACTCACCGCAGTGCCCATGTCCTTCCCAGTGATAGGAGGCAGGAGGTGGATGCTTCTGTGCTTCTTGCAGAAGCTTGGTTGTGCCCTTTTCCCACGTGCATTTGCGGACTTCGGCCTTGCAGGGGGAAAACTGAATGCTTAAAATAAGAGTTCAGACTTCTGAATGTGCCCATGCTTGCAGCCCCCCTGTGCTTTGGCTTTGCAAGAGGCAAAGCCCAGGGAGGAAGTGATTGAGACCAAGTGGCCTCTCCCCAGGCAACCCCTCTGCTCAGTGCCAGGGGACGTGGGGCTGAAAATGGACCCTCACGGAAGGAGTACATTGCCTGCGGTGCTAGTGCAGAGAGGTCTCAGGCAGCATGGGGCAGGCAGGAGGCTCGGATGGGAATGACAGTGCTGGGAGAGGAGGACCATGGCCTTTGCTGGGTAAAGCAAGCATTATGAAATGTAGGCTGAAGAAGGGGCACTTAATGGCATTTGCCTAGGGCAGCTCACTGCTACTAGACTGACAGGCTGATGGGTGCTGCCAAATTTGCATAATAACACCACTAATAAAGGCCTTGAGGTCCTTGCCGATTGCTTCTCCATCACCCACTGCACACAGCCCTTGCATTGGGCTCATACTCCTCTCTATGACCCACTTTTCGCTTTCTAAACCTGATTTTATTTGTCATTTGTGGGGTAGCCTGGCGCAGCTCTGCGAGGAAATCCTGTCAGCTCCTATATGGTATTCCTGCAGGGCCAGTGGCTGGGACCACAACCCACTGTATGTCCCTGCCTGGGCTGTGCCCTGGCGCATCTGACCTGCCAGTTTCCCAGTCTATGTCTTCCAGTGATGCTGTCACGCTCACTAACATTTTCCCCTTCCTTCTCTTGGCAGTGTTTTGAAAGTTAAAATAAAGAAAAAACAGAGGAAAAAGGGAAATATTTGCCTCTTACTGGACATTAATTCCCTGATTCTAATCTTCATTCACGTTTCCATCCCCTGCCAGCTGTCTCCCCTCACTTTTGTATCACAGCTTTCCCACCTTTCCCAAGCCTGATGGATGAAGAAGCTCCACCACAGCCGCTGTGCGTGGAGATTGACTCTCTTCACAGCCCTGGCTGGCTGAGCCATGCCTCATGCCCCTGGCTAACAGCTGTTCCAGCTGTTCTGGAGAGAGAAATGTGCTACTGCTCGCACTAGTGATTGAATTCTGACTTCTTTCTATCTCCACAGAGCAATGCAGGAAACAAAATTAGTTGTATTTGCAAGATTCAGAACAGGATCTGATTTGCAAGTGATTGTGTCTGTATCGCGGGTGGTTATCTTTGATACTTTCAACAAAATAAAAAGCCTAAATTGTCCACTTTGATATAAACAAAAAAGTTTGTTGAGAAAAGGTAACATTTTTGATGCATGTTGCATTCTCATATCAGTTTATATACCAAAATGGCTTAGAGGTGGCTTAATAGTCATGGGCATAATTTTTTGGTCAGCTTTTGGTGCAAAGGGAGTCACAGATGTATGTGTGCATTCAGACCTTAGCTGTATCACTGGATTCCTGATGATGTGCTGAAGCTCTAACAGCTGGTCACGGTGGTATAAAGCTCCAAACTGAGAAGCAGGTTTGGACTCTCCAACATTAACCCTCTGGGGTCTGCAGGTGGGCAGTGTTAATACTGTGAGAAATTTCATTAGTTTNTTCTTGGCTTGTATCAGCTTCAGGTGGTAAGTGGATAATTCAGTTTTATCATTAAGAGCATAACTGAAGTTGATTCCACTGTGCTGAGTGGAATTTTATTTTTCAGCCCTGAGGTTTGACCAAATGCTTGTTTCAGGTGGATTCTCCCATCCCTTTTAAGTACTCTTCAGCTTTACTTTGTATGGCTGTTCCAACTGGTTGTTGTTAGCCTGAAATCAAACCTAAATCTTGAAGAAGGTTGAACAATAATGTCTAGAGGTTGCTTTGGTACAAAAGTGGCTCACCTTGGGAAATTCATATCTATATCTAGCTCACTGTTCTCTTTAAGAGTTTATGTTTGACCTCGTGTTTATTTTGCAGCATTGCTGTGGAGGGAGCTGCTGCTGTTTTTTCACTGATGTGTGAGATCAGAGCATGCCTTGTGGAGTTTAACTCTTTGCACTCACAGCAGTAAGCTTCTGGAAGCTTTGTGAGCCGAGTTTCAGCCAAGTGATATTTGCTGCTCCCATTTTTCCCCTGCCTCTTTATCAGGGCAGCAGAGGGAACTTGAACCTCTGGAGAGATGGTAGTGAAGGCTCAGAAAGAGCCCAGGCTTGTCAGTGTAGCCTTTTTATCAAACAGGCTTGTGTGAATCCACACATTTACGCAAATTCTATTCAGTTTTGACCCAGTGAACAGTTTTGCTTCAGCAGAGAAATAAACCCTTTAAATCTCATCAGCTAGGATGTTTTAACAGTGCTAATGCACACAAACCTGAAAGTAGTATTGAGTCTGTCCACAGTTCCCTCCTCTCCCAGAAGCCTGTCTGAGAGAAATGCACAGAGTGAACCAGCACACTGAGAGTTGAGAGTTTCTACAATGTATGTGAGGATGTTACTATCTTGAGTATATTTTAACTGGACGCTTCCCCACCCCTGCTCACCATTTTTTATTATTTTTAACATCTATGTTTTAAAGGAAGACTGAAAAGTTTCTTTGTCTGGCAGTGTAGAAATACCTGGATTCAGATGGTTATGAGTTTAATTTGCTGGCCCTTAAATACTTGCCTTCGCTAACACTGCACTCTAGTGACTTGCACCATTGTGTTTGCTGTGCTAGCTCTTATCTTCCAGATTTGTGTGCCTCTAGATGTTGCTTGTTCAGCTGTTGCTGTTCAGCTTAGCTTTTCAAATTCTGGTTGCCTGTCCATGCTCCAGCCCTCTGCTCATAGCAGAGGTTGAGCTTTGCAGTTTTTTTCTGTCCCTCTTACACCTGTCCGAGAGACCTGTGAACCTGCCTGTGCCGAATGTGTGGCATTGATGCCAAACTTCTAATGCCACTTAATTCCAGCTCTAGCAGTGATGCTGAAGTAATAACTGAAGAATCAGTCGGTGCTGGACAGAGCATCATTTAGTGATGTGAAATGCGTTACTGACTTGGCTGGAAGAGGCTTTCATAGCTTCTAGCTCTTGTACACTTGGAAAGGGTGCGTGGTTTATTGGCTTTGTTGTGGTATTGGTTTTGAATAACTTCACATGAGTTTAAAGCTTATGAAATGGAGAAGACATAAAGGGAAATACAGGAGGTGTGACAGTCAAGCAGATAGCATATGGAAATAAAGATTGACAGGAAAAGAGGGCATAGCCGTCAACACTATTATAGCAATGCGCAGAGATAAATCCAGAATCCATGTTGCAAAATTGTTCCCTTAATTGGAAAATGGAGAATTTCTTGGCACAGCACGTCAAGTGTTGGAAATACAAGGTATGTAAAAAGAAATGGTATTTTTATTTTTTATACACTCTTCTGTGGGCTAGCAAATGTGAAATATGATTAGTTACGACTTCTGTTCATTTAAAAGGACACTTTATTACTAGTTCTGTGGCTTAAGTTTCCAAAATTAAATTCTTTATTTGTATAGCTAAGATTGGGTTAAACTTGACATTCATCCTTTACACAATTGGTAAATTTGGATCTTTTAGTATTCAGAGAATCACAGAGTGACTGAGGTGGGAAGGCACCTAGTGTCTAGTTCGAGCCTCTGCTCAGACCGGGACGAGTGAGAGCAGGTTGCTCACAGCCATGGGCAGTTGAACTTGGATATTTGAATATAGTTGAATATTTGCATGGAGAGAGACTTCATAATCTCTCTGGGTAACCTGTGCCAGTGCCTGACCACCCTCATGGTGGAAAAGTGATTGTGTGGTTTTCTCTTACATTTAAAAAGCGTTTCCTCTATTTCAGTTTGTTCCCATTGCGTCTTGGCCATAATAATATTCCTCATACAAATAATTTGTATTCAGCCTTTTGTTAAGTTATATTGGCTCATTCATCCTTGTAATTTCCTGAAAAAAATTTTTTTTTTCATAGGGAACGTGGCTGAATCAGGGCAGAAATACTTTTTCCCCAGGAATCAAAAAGTGAAGTTAGATATTTAAAAACTACTTTATATCATTGAATAAGAACTCTCACCACTTCCCCCCCCTCATTTTTATAAGTGAGAGGGTTGTTGATCCCCCACCACCCCATTAAGGGTTATATTTATGAGCAAATAATATTTTATAAGATCTTTATTATAAGTTGCCTCTTCAGTGGATGTATTATGTCATAAAATTTATTAGATACAAGATCAGATTTCTGATTTTTTAAGAGTGTCATAAAAAATAAAACTTCTGTGGAGAAAAAAGAAAGGCAGTAATAGTAGTAAGATCTGAAGCCTCTTTCCCCACTTTCTTCTTCCTTAATTAACTTAAAATTGCATTGGACAATCCTCAAGTAATGTGCAAAAGTGGCATTTAATAGATAGAAATTATTAAGAAACTTTCAGCTGTCCTCTGGGAAAATGCCTTTGTGCTTCTGTGTTCTTAAGGCTGCCAAAAATATCCCCAGTAATTCTCTAACTCTTTTGGCAGATGAAGGCAGAATGACTGGTTTTACAACAATCAAGATCAGATGGTGGCAGATCTATCATACACTTTTCTATATTAAGAAATATGTACATTGGGAAATAAGCCGTGATCATATGTTCCTTCTCTTTCCATCAATTTGTTGCTAGCAAGTTACTGCTAGCATTAGCATCTGTGAAAAATGGAAGACAGTAAGAGTTCAAATCAGTCGTGCTCTACGTGCTTTTTATTTCAAACAGTCCTTGTGTGGTTTAGCTGCTGTCTCAGGGAGGAAAAAAAGTTCCGTTTTCTTTTCACCTGATATTGAGAAACTGGCTGACACACTTTGATACTTCCGTGCCTTGAAACAGCGGTGACCACAAAGAAAAATACGTCTTTTCTGCTGCGTCTTTGTTTTTTTCAGTGAGAGGTGAGCTTATACTGTTGGCAAGAGAGACTGCCTTTGTTCTGCTAAGATGTATCATTTTTGCCCTGGATGAGTGTTGGGAAACAAAATCATTTAATTTTCTATCCCAACCTAGCAATCTTGTGAGAAACTACAGCTAACGCCACAGAGAATTTCTGCTGCATTTGCAGGAACAACCTTGGCTCTTTTTGTATCTGCCTGTTTCTTTTGAGAAATTCCTACACCTTTCTTTGTCATTTTTGTTTTCCTAAGGGTTTAGTTCTTAGAAATGACTCTTATATTTTCCTTGTAGTTATCTTCAAGCAGTTTTCCACTCCACCAAAAAGACTTGTAAAGTTGCTTCTGCATAAGCTTCAACTAAGCCTGATACGTGCCTGTAAAACTGTAATTCCATTCATGCTGAAAATGCAAAACCTTCTCTGGTCTGGATGTGCACTGATGGTTGCTACCATCACAGTAATTTGAGTGATCTCCTGTTTGGGGAGGTAGTTTCACCAGCTAAAATGAACAGTAGTATGCGCATGCAATCTTAAATCAGGACTACCCTTATTTTCCTTCATTGTCGTGAGTCAGACTCTGTGTCCAATCAGGCATCCTCTAGTCAAAGATAATTGAATTGGCTCAGATCTGAAAACACTGTCTGAGGAGTCATACTAGTCTCAGTTCCTTTAGGTAGTTTGTTCCACGGCTCCAATTCAAAGCTTGACTTTTGGCCTGTCCATCTTCTTTAGAGGTCTACATGCAAAATAATAAAAGGATTCAAAAATTTCATTTCCTTTAGTTGGAGCATTGTAATATAAGCTATAATTACTTTCCTCTGTTATAAAGAACCCAGGTCTGGATTCAGGAAACAGGGATGCTCCAAGAGCCCAGAAGGTTGATTGTTTGTTATAATTATTCAGGAGTCTGTTGATGGGAATGCCTACCCTGGCGTTCTCAGCATCTGGCCTGTGTCAGGCTGAGAGGGAAGCTCCATCCGTTTTTTTCTCTTCTTTTTTTCCCTCTGATCCAGAGGATAGCCGCAGGAGGATACCTCCCTGGCTTCCAGCCAGACCCTGGAGCGGTGCAGCTTTCCTCTTGGTTTCCCCACGCGGTTTGTGCCTTCGCTCTGCCATCTCCTTAGCAACTCGGAGCACACCAGCAGCACACAGCCACGCAGCCCCCGGGAGCTGCAGCGCTATTTATAGGCAGCCGAGCCAGGATGAAAATTTCCAGAATGCTCTGGGAAGGCCTCTACGGGCACAAAAACTTATGGGTCCTGCTAAAGGATCTGGCTTGGTGCTGTGTCTCAAAGTCCTGCCCTTTGCAGGATGCTCAACCTTTGCAGTAAAATGCACTCACTCTGATACATAGTGAGGATTTGCTGTTTGCATAGATGCTCATTAACCTTTCAGGAATCATGTTCTCTGTAGCCCAGGTTCGGAAGTGAAATGCAGGTGCAAAAACAACAGCCTGGGGTAATATCGTGTTGTAACAGGCAAAGTCTCAAGGATGATACCATGTCTATGATGTTTTGGGTTTTTTTTTTTATTTCAGGGATATGGCTGAGTGAAATCTTAGAAAACAGGAGAGGAAAATTATTTTTTCTGAGCTTTGTGGTTAGTTTTTTTTTTTTTTTTAATTATGTTTCTTCAGGCTGAATTCTACATCAAAACCAAGATTTAATCACTGGTTATATTGCTTACTGTTGTTCTGCAAAAGTTTATTGATTCAAGCATTTCCCTTAGTCATGTGGCTGAGAAATTAAGTAAAGAATGTATGGTGCTGCTAAGAATGGCTCCAAGTATTAAAGAAATAAATAATAATATCATTTAAAATGAGTTTGTTGATGACCTTGAGCAGCACACCTGTTTTCATGAACTTTTCATGTATGCTGAGCTGAAACTGTGAGATACCCGTGAAAGAATTTAGTATTTACTGGAAGATAATACCTTTTAAGTGAATCTCATGAGCTTTTTGGAGATCCTGAAGTTACTATATATCTAATTATATGACAAATTTGTACTTTTTTATTTGGGCAAAAGCATAATTAAAGGCTTCCATAGGGTAGTGAGTTTTTCTTTTCTTTAATCCTTGTGTCTGGACCTCATATACTAGTAGAGGAGAATTCTGTGTCCTAATCCTGGGGCATCCCTGACAGATTTCCCTCATAACCTGCATTCCCTGCAAATGACTGCTAATGGGAATGGCCTTGGAGGAAGTATCACTCCACTTCTGAAATACTCTTTGATGTCTCAAAGTTATGACTGGAATTGTTCTCCTGGACACCATGATGAGAAAATAATGCTTGTCTACTGGCGTAGCAAGGAAAGTCCAAAGCAACATTTCACCTACTCGAGTTGGTAGGAATATAGGAATTACATGCTTTTGTGTGTGCTTCTACATGCACGGAGAACATGGTGAGGTGAAGACATGCACTGTATAGGCAGCCTGATTGACAGCTCAACTGGTGCAGATCAGTAATTGGAAATTCAGTGCACATAAATCTTCTAGTACTTACCATGAGACATGAGAAGGAGAATATCTGAGCTCTGAAACAGTTAACTCTTTCAGGGCCATCTGTGAAGATGTTCAGCTTTCCAAGTAGCAAGGCTGTTCAGGTATTTCTCTTTAAATCCTTCATTTTTTGTTGTAGCAAGAAGAGTGCTGGTGGAGGAAGAAGCCACCACCATGTGCTTCAATTCATAGCATTTAAGTGAACAGCCTTAAATATTTAATATTTATTTCTTTTACAAGTGCAGCTTCAGATTGTCTTGGAAAAATCATCTTCGTATTTGGTGGTGAACACATTTTTGCCTTTACAGAGTGTATTTTGCACATGTTGCCTGCCAATTTCATGTCTGATTTACCTGATTTGTGTCTCCACATTGGTGGGCTTATTGTATGTTTGTCCATGTGCCAGCAGACTCTGCAACTGTATTTTAAGAGGTCTGTTCATGTCTAAATATTTATATTCTTTTCCATGAGGCTGAGACTGATTGTATGTGCTAGCAATTTTATCCCTGCACCCCCCTTCTTCCCCCAATCCAAGTGTGTGGTTTTGGTAGGTTTTCCTTCTCACTTGATTTCAACACTCTGGTGATTTCCACAATGCAATTTTGAATGTATAATTGGTTTCTGGTGACCACATTTTTTCTCATTTATTTTGGGCTGCCTCTGTTCTGTTACACACATATTTGTCTCTTCATTAATGTCAATGTGAATTACAGATGAGAGGCTAAGTGTGGATAAATTAGTAACTACACGAAGCGGAAGGCGGCATTTAACTTGGTGAATTATTTGTGTGGGCACAGGACAGCTAATGAATACCTGAGGATCTGAACAAGCAGGCAGTGCCAGTGTGCAGGGCTCCGCTGTCAATGCACTTCACAGCGTGGTGGCTGTGGAAGATGGGGCTCTATGGTGGGCAGTGCAACCCTGCTGGGTTTTAAGGCCCACTCTTCTGGCAAGTGCTGTGGGTAGATGGAAGTATTGGTTGTGGTTTTGGAGCCAAAGTTGTGCCTGCCTCGAAGGGAACAGTTGTCTGTGTACACTAAATAGAAGATGGAGTAGTTTGCATCTTAGTCCATAATGTATTGAGACTTCTCTTGACCCTTGAAATGGTGTAAAACAATCCAGAATAGTGTTTCTTGCTGTAAAAATACAGCTCTTGGATGAAAGCCTTCCTTCAAGATTGGCCATGTTCTCTGCTTCACTGCCTGTGGTAACACTTTATTCATTTATGTCAGGAGAAAACCTTTTGTCTTCAGCTGAACAACTTCTGCTTTGCTTGTGGCGCCCTGCAGAAACATTAAAAGAGGTTTCCTTAAAGGGAAGCACTTGGCTATTTTCTAAGCTCACTTTCAAAGTACTCTGAATTAATTATAAATGAGTAAAGCTGTCTGGCTCTTGATTACACAATTGCCTATCCTGGATTCCCTCTAATGAAATGTAAGCTGGTCCAATCGCAGTAAAACAGGAGGTGCCTTCTCTTCTTCCCTATCTTATGATCTGAGATATTCTCAGATCTACTGTTCTGATTTTTTTAGGCTGCAATTCTGCCAGCCTTACGTTTCCTTCTCTCTCTCCTTGCTACCTTATTTTTATTAGGCTGTTCTTTTGGCTGCACTTATACCCATACCCTGTTATAATTTCCACTGCAAGTAGTTAACATGCATTGATACAGTGCCTTTTTGCACTGAACTAGCGCAGTGCATTTTATTTATTTAAAGGATTCTAAGTGCCTATAGTGTCTTAAGTGTTTGACAAACATTTAAAAATACACAGAAGTCAAGCACTTAGCTGCCCCAAGAGGATGGGTTTCCCTCTGTGCCTGCCAGGAACATCCATAAACCCTATTATTCATGTACCACATAGCTTAGTAACAATTAAACTGAAGTCTTTGCTTTCTATGTGGTGAGCCCTGACCTGTTGTCTCCATCATTTGGCGCTACCTGAACCTCAAAGGATATGCTGTATTTTATCCCATTTCTCTTTTTCTACCCTCATTTTTTATAGTTCTGGATATGGTGGGCTGCAGTTCTGACTTTTGCCACATTTTGACTTGGTTTGCCACCTTCAGCTGGGGTGGGAGATGGCTCAGTGCAAGTGACATGGATGTCCTTTGGTCTGACATTTTTATTCTGTATAAAGTTAAGGAGCTGTGAAGTCTCAGTTTGGATTGTAGTAACAGTGTATAAGCTAAAGACCCCAGCCTGAGTTTTGGAGTGGTGGTCATTGAGCTCTAGCCCAGTTGAATCATGTCACACATGGTAGAGATGGTGCTGCTCATTGAATCTCTTGGCCTGGATGATGTCCAGCACTGCTCTTGACCTTTCTACTTTTGTTCAGGAAGGATGAGTTCAAAATGACTTAGGACAGCAGCAGCGAGGGCAACATAAATTTATTCACCCCTGCTCCACTCCCCTTTTCCTTGTGTTGGTTGAGGGAGTTGAAGACAGGCTATGAAAATGGATGAAGCTGTAAATTCTTTTCTCATGACAATACTGTAGAATCTAAGGAAAATGGTTTCTTCTGGGCTTTGTTTTATCATGTTTGCTGGAGATAGTAAACCAAGAGTTTGGAGGTCCTCCTCTGGCTGGCTGAGGATTGCCTTGGAAAGTAGGCTGGCTGCTGAGTTGCCATCCTGCCTGCCCTGGGGATTTGAAGCCCGTGTTGATGAATGCCATTTTGTCACAGAATTACCAGAGGGCTGATGCATACCTATTACTGTGCCAGACTTGGAGTCATGTACATTAAAACTAAGTTGAAAGGGGAGACCTGAACCTTTCTCCTTTCAGCAAAAAGAGAACTTTCTCTTTTTGCTGGGATGTTCTCTCTCTACTAGTCCATCCCAGTTGCCTTTTTCTAACAGGGTGCTGCATTTTTTCATCTGCTCACTTCCAGCTCCCATTGCCAGGACCTCTAGCCCTGAAGCTGCTTTTGTGGAGTATCCACAACCTTGAGGACACATTCCCACAGCTGGTGTTTGGGCTTGATAAAGGCATCAGCCCGAGAGAGTTCTAACCTTCAGCAACCATGGCAACCACTTTGAAAAAGTAGTCCTGAGCACAAGTCATTTTAAAGAACCATGCACTTTGCTTCAGAAGACCTCTCCAAAATGGATGGAAATTGTGACTTGATGACATTTAGGAAATAGGACCGAACTTGTAGAACATTTGTTCTCAGGATGACGGAAACCATCAAAATTGTAAGAGAATTACACTAATGCAACCTCTCCTAATAATAATGGGCACATCAGTCTGGCTGTGGTGGAAACCTGTTAGAAATAGGTGGTTTTTCAGAGTGATTTCTCTATTTTCTCTTTCTTTCTCTCTAAATAGTAACTGAGACCTATATAGGCAAACCATAGAATATTTCTGGGGGGAGGGTGGGCAGGGGAAGAGGGGAAAGGAGTGGGGAAAAGCTTTGGTGAGAAAAGCATTACCAAACCAGTGGAGAGCCATCAGAGAAAACTGTCTTAACTGTTAATATGGAACTAACATATTTGAGCTCTAGCTTGACCTTCAGGGATGTCCCTGAAGGGAGGGTGAGCTCAGGGATCACCCCATCTTGGTGTGCCTGAAGACCCCCTGCAAGTTGTACCTTTCCAGAATCTTCCCAGGAGACTCTCAGAGGAGGTGTCCACATATAACAAGGAGTGGTTTTAACTACTCTGATGCAACGTGTATCCCGAAAATACATTGATGAGGACTTTGCTTGACCACAGTGACAGGGTTGTGGTGGTGGGATGTGCCAACACACATCATGTTCTCTTGAGCTGGTTTGCAAAAGGTGCTTAGAAAAGTTGCTGCTAAAATAGAACTGGAGAAGGAGTAAAGGATGCAAGCTTGCAGTGAGCAGGAGACAGAAATCCTAGGCGTTTGCGATCTCTTGCCAAATTTATCCATCTCTTTTCCCACATTCTCTCTCCATTTCTGAGGAATGATGCTTAGCAGTTACTTTCTGTCTTCGAAGGTAATAGATGTGAGCATCTGTGATGTGGCAGAGTTTTCCATTTGAACTGTTATTAGCATGTGTTGGAGATATATATTCAAGCAAAGTGACACTTAAAATTCCATGTTTTATGCCAATATCCTATAGAAAGGCCTGATATATCAGTAACCAAAATTAGCAATGGAGCCACACTATCATATAATCTTCTCAGTGAAATCACAGACCTCCACATAGCAATTTTCTTAGGTACTTGTAATGTTCATATGCATTCTTATTTTCCCTTCCCACTATCCCAAGTCATTGCTTCTTCAGTAGACTTTGGCTGGTATGTCCTAACCATCACTGCAGGCTCTTTTGGCTCTGTTAAGATGCAATTCTCTCTCTGCTTTTGAGCCAGCTCCGTCCCTAAGCTGCCAAGCCATAGCAGTGGGGGAAGGTTTCCTTGGTGCAGAGAAGGAACCAAAGTGTGGTAACTGAGTCTGATGTGGGAGAAGTGATTGGAGGTGTTGTATAGAAAAACTGCTTGAGAAAAGCTCTGTCCTGTGTCATGCTCAGTATAAGCAGGATCAGGGATAGGGATGAGATGTACATCATGGAACCCTGAACACCTGGTAGGATTGACTGCATCAAGCTGGCAGCAGGATCAGCCCAGGCTGACTCAGTGGGGCAGGCAGATGCCCCAGGAGCTGTACTGCACAACCTGTAGGTGCCTTAGGCCCAACCAAGCACTTGCAGCTGAATAGTATGAATTTCTTACAATGTTATTTTTGATTCTGTTTTTATTTCAGTTCATTCTAGAAAGAGCTCCTTCCTCCCCAGTAAATTACAGATCTTTCTAATGTTACAGTCAGAAGCTTGAAAAATGTCCAAGCTGCTTTGACCAAGCTTGCCTGAGTGGTTGTGTCTGCCATGAAACCACGGTAACAGATGCTTTATCATGGTATGGTCAATGGTCAGAGCCTCCTGGACCCTGATTAGATTTATATGGTCTGTGCTGATACTTGTAGCTTCACTGTTGTGAACAGCAATGCTGTTAGGTTAGGTTTACTTCTCTGTGCTGCAGTCAGATTTTGGGTACAGTGTCATTTGCCACCCTACTCATACAGAGCAAGAACATCTCTGGTGAGAATGGTAAGAAATAACTATTGTTTTCTAAGTTTGTGTTCTGTCATATTTTGTAGGACTTTTCTCAGGAGGCTGTGTTATGCAGACCCTGAATAAGGACTTTAAAAATGTGAAAATTAGAACCAGTCGGGATTGTTTGGTCACTTGAAATAAAGTGCCATTAGAGAGTTTGTTAATATCATGAGGATGTAAACAAGACTTCCTAATTTCCAGTTCAGCAAAGCACAGTTGATTTGGCACAGAGTACAGTGAGTCCCTCATGCCTTGCTGGGAGGTACGAGCACCTTCTGAAGAGCTGAGGCATGGAAGGGATGCTCTGCAGTGGGCTCTGCAGCTCCATTTGGGATTGCTGGACCTCCGTGGTGGATGCTGTCGGGGAGGTAATCACCCAGCCCCACAGACTGGCAGCTGCACATTACTGAAACCCAATTTTCAAATAGGAAATTGGCCTTTTATCTTTGGTACTTGCTACATAATGGTGCAGAGCATTAGGCAGCTGAACCTCACCATGGTTTACTGCTTAGTTGTAAATTGTAATTGGCTGACTAACCTTCTCTGATGTTAAGTGCCTTAAAAGGTTGTTTTTCCTTTATTTTAGTTAAGGTTTCCTTTATTTTGGTTAAGGTTTAGTTTCTGGCTTTATGTGTTCTCTCTGTTTATTCTGATACTAAGATGTAATTAGAAATTAAAAAGAACAAAGCAAACCTCCAACCCTACTGATGTACATTAACATGAATAACTCTTGAAAGTGTGTTTAATCCAGAGCTCTGCAACCTGATATACATCCCCTTCATTCGGTAAATATTTAAAATATCTGCAGACATTTTTTCACATTCTTGAGCAAAGACCACATCATCATGTGTTCAGCTTTGCTTCTGTTTTTGAGTACTGATGTTATGAAACTGAGGTGTGTTAAATGTTTTCTCTTCTTTTGTAATTTCTAGTATCTATTGTACTATTATGAAAATAAAGACAAAGAGAGAAAAGCCTACCAATTTATTTCTCCTTTAATAATCAAAATAAGTATATTAGAAAGAAAATGTAAGTAACTTTAAATAGTGCCAAAGGCTGCAGTCTTTGAGAACAGTTGAATTGGGAGGTTTATATAATGAACAGAGTTGATGATGCCTGTAATAAAGTGGATTAGCTGTTAGAAATTCTGTTACACCATTTATCTTTACTTAGCTAATCTTCCATGTTTGCAATTTCAGTCATATGTGCTTGAGGGTACCCAGATAGACTGTGGTTGTCCAAAAAGAGGGCAACATTTTGGTTGTCCAAAATGCTGGCACTTCCCAGTGTAGTTTCCAAAGGAGACAAGAGTAAAATTTTCATAGCTTTTCCCCTGGATCACATGGTATTGCCCCCTTAGCAGTCATTAGTTCCTGCCCTCAGGTAGTAATACTGACTTCTTTCTCTTTTGGTAGCAACTCTTTTTCTTTGACACATCTTTCCATCTTGGACTTCTCCTGGGTATTCCTTACTGCTTGCATGGGGTTGCCTTTCATGTGAATAAAGCAAATTCTGAGCACAGCGCTGCTTCTTCCAAATCATTTTGGGCTAAATGTGTCCTGTTCTGTGGATTGTGTTTGTGTGATTATCAGGGCCCTGTGTCTGATGGTGGCAGCAGCGGTGCGTTGGGTGATGCTGATCTGCCAGGACTGTTCCTGCCAGGTGGAGCGTGCAGAGGCTGTACAGGGAAGAGCGAGGCCTGCAGGCAGCACAGGCAGCTCACCAGGAGAGTCTGTGCTTGGCAGACACTTTCTAGAAGCCTCTTGCCCGGGTCAGAACTGTGGTACATCCCTCTTTCCCTGCCACCAGCAACAGAAGGGCTTGTTTTGTTGGCAGCCAGGGACCCAGACCTTCACTGTTCATTCAAGATTCTTTACTTTAAGAGGATATTGACCACTAGCTTGGTCTGATCCTGGCATACTGGCTTATTTTGAAAGATGTTCTCCATCCCTTTGTCTTCACACATATGAGGTGTCCATTCACTGAATTCCCCACTGCCTTGAAATGTCCTACCAAACAGGGACTGTAATTCTAATTGTCGAATGATCTTTAAATTATTTTCTAGTAAAATAGTGTGGATTTTTAATTTGGAATAAAACTTGAGGTGAATACACATGCAGAATTTTTAAGGAGCACAGGTGTTCCTCTAATACCATGAATAGTGCTTTGATTTAAACTTGAGTAGTCTAGAATGGTGTTGATATTTTTTTAAGGAACAAAGGTTTACTTTAAAAATATGTCAAATTCAGTTGACCGTGTTTGAAAGAAGAACAGTCTTTGCAAGTAAGGGATTGAAAAGCCTGGAATCAGTTTCCTGCTATTCTTCAACACATTTTGTATCTCCTTGGGGAGGCAATTTAGGCTTTCAGTCATCAAATCATCATCATCTCCAAAATGGGGATAATAAAGACATTCTTAGTGCCTGGGAGAGTTGAGATGACAGACCAGCTGATGGATCATTTATGGGTTCCAAGTGCCCTTATGTGCCCCTGTGTGGCTGTAAACCTCGATCTTTCCCAAAATGCTGCTACCCACTGCGCCTCCATAGCCATTGTGGATTCAGTGCAGGAGATCCTTACTAAAATGTTTTTTGTGTAAGCAATTTGATTGCCAGGGTGAGGGTATGTATGTGTTCATTCACTCTGATGTCCCAAAGCAATTGCAAAGTGATTTGATCCCCTTGCTGAGAGAAGCCTTGTTTACAAGGTTTAGGCCACTTTCAGGGACACTTTAGCCAGTTAGCATTGACCCCTAATTCAGGGTAGGGAGCTGAAAGGGAAATGTCATTTTGCTGACTCTGACTATCAGGTTGGTATTACCAGTTATCTCTGTATCTCACTTCAAATCCAGTTTGCCATGCTGTGGTGCTGGATCAGTAACAACTGTGAAGCATCATGAGCTACATAAATTCATGTAATTTCCAGCGAAGGCTTTTTATTTTCCTCTCTTTTAAGTTGTCACCCAGTGTTGTCCTGCTTAGTGCCGTGTTAATCAGGGGTACTTCTTCCCTGACCCTTTTTGCTCAAAACCCCATGTCAGGTAAAAGATACTTGTGAAGTGCAGCATCTTCACCACAAACACAGGTGCCAGTACATGAGCCTGGAATTACAGTAGCTCAACAAACATGCCTTCGTGTCCATAAGCAGTGGAGCTGCACACTTCTGAATCTTCCCGTGTAAATAGGCCATTGATTTGTGATACCTCTTGGGATATTTGATCACTTCTTGGGATTTCTGCATGCCCCACGTTGATCTGACTATCAAGGATGTTACTTGGCGTCATAATGAATTTGGGACAAATGGTGTGATATTTGGATCTACTGCTTGTAGTCACCAACAGAAATTTGTCCTACTGCTGGGTTTTTTCCCTCTGTTAGCTAGAGGGAGAATCATAACCTTAACATTATTTAATTGGAGGCCTTTTGAGTTAATTAATTTAACTCTTCACTGCCTTTGATCGCATGGTTTTATGAGTGTTTTTAATTGATCTGATTTGTATGGAAATGTAATCTAACATTAATTCAACAAGATGGATTCAAATCAGTGGTCAGCCCAGCTGTTCCATCAAGGATATTGCTCAGTGCTATTTATTGGGTTTAACTTGAAGATCCTGGCCACCCCAGAAACAAAAAAGGAAAAGCAGCTACTGGTGCTGAAATCCTGTAATCGTAGGCAGCAATTCCAGTCTTAGCTTGGAATTGTACCGGCCACAGCAAATAAATACAGCTTTCTCTCCTTTCCACTGCGTTTTACAAATACAAATAGAAATATGGAAAGGCAAAGGGGAGCACTTAACCTGTGAATTTCAGTCCAGTTGGATTTAAGCAAACCACCCATTTATTCTTAGGTTAATGGCTTGCAGGCAGACTCTATCAGTTGTGGACTGTATTGTATTAATTTGCAACTGCAAGAGTTAATGCTAGTAATTGCTTTTCCTCTATAGAGAGAGCCTGTAGTAGATTGCTTTTACATGGCAATCTGTGATTGATAGATCAGGGAAAACAGGACCAAAGAAGGTTACTGCCTCCCAACAACTTCCCTCTTCAAATTAAAATAATTTGCAATTTGTAGGATGCCTTGTCACACGTGCTTCAGGAATGAAGCAGTAAACACACTAGGCTGCATTCCCTTAAAGCAGTGAACCTCTTACTGCCTTTCTTTTACCAAACCAAACAAGTCGTGTTGTTGGGAGTCCATTGAAAACAAGTGTGCTGGCGAAACAGTCCCCAGACCCCTTCAGCAAACTTCCTGTACGGTCCAGGCAGCGGACCTGATGAAAGAGCCTGTTTGTGAACCTTTGGATTCCTTCCATTGATTTGTAAATCCACTTTATTAAAGTACTGCCGAGGCTAGTGAAATGAGCAGCCGAGGGCTCCCATCAAGTTCCTAACAAATATCTGATGCAGCTTGGATCACTGGTACTGGCACATGCTTTTGAAATTGTTTTTTTTTTTCTGCTGTGTTGGATCATTTCGAGACTGGGGGAGTAGAGACGTAGGAGGAAAAACGCAGTATCCATCAGCCACACATTACATGGCTGCTTTATTTTTCAATGCTGCTAAAACTCCTCTTATTTAATATCGATCATACCAAGGAGCCAGCAAAGTACAGTGTTAATTGGGTCCACTGGAATTCTTGTCCCCTGGGAGAGAGAGCTTCCTAGGCAGGGAGGGCGGAGGGAAGGAGGGAGGGAGGGAAGCAGGCAGGAGGAGGGGACCCACTGTGCGCAGCATAAAATGTAAGTGCACTAGACATCAAGGCTTCTGCTTGCATCGCTGGGAAGCAGTCGCGGCGGTTCCCACCCGCCCCCCTTTCAGAAATTAGCCAACTATTTTTTTTCCCTTTATTTTTTAGTCTGGTAGTTGTTCTTGAATTAACAGCTCCTTTCTTTTATTCTTCTTTGCTTTTTCTTCCCCCCTTCCCCGATTTGCGGAGGGCTTTTTTTTTTATTTGAATTGTTTTCCTCTCCTTTCTGCAAAGCTGCAAAAGCTCTGCTTTGAAAACTGCTGCCCCAGAGTGCAGTTGCTTAGCTGTCCTGTCAGCATTGTTCTAATGCTCATTCCATATGTATGTCACATAGGAGCAGTACCCTCCTCCTCTCCCTTCCCCCCATCCATGCATTTGATTTTTTTTCCCCTAAAGACCGATTTTTTTTTTTATTATTATTTTTCTGAAGGAGCTTGCAAACAGGGAAATTCAAACTGAATGTTTCTGTGCTGTGGTTACTTACATAGCCAAGACCACATTTCTCTTAGAAAAAGTGTTTGCTCTGTTTCTTCTTTTCCCTGCTCCCTCTTTTTCTTCCCTATAAGCACAAAGGCTTTAAAAACTAAGATCTATAGTTCCTTTTGCCTTTTTTTTTTTTTGCGTTACCGTGACAGCATGTATCTCTGTTGCTGAAGAATGAAGCAGGCAGACTGGAGGTTTTTTATGTTCAGTGCTTTTGGGACCACTAAAAAGAAGTCTGCAGAGAAATACGTACAGCAGCTGTGCCAACTGAGTTTCTCATGACTGTTATCTGTCGCTTGTTCTGACTAAAAGGTAAGGGGTTCTTTAGTATTTTTGTTAAAGTCTTTGTGCATTGTTTGTGTGGTGTCATTTGACATGTGCAACTCCGTGGCTCAGGAGGGAGGTGGGTTGCGAAGATTTTTGTGTTAAGGTATTATAGGTCACCCAAGCAAAGCTCTTTCCATCCAGAGGAGAAAAAAAAAAAAAGATCTTGTTTCTTGGAATTGTTTCCCTTTTCATCTCAAATGGTTCCTCCAGCTTAGCTTGCTAGCGATTGAGACATAAAGCTGGGGCATTATCTCTGCTGCTTATCTTTGCTGGTGCTCTTTCTCTACCTAGGGAGCACACGCACCCAGTCGGTGTGTGCGTGCGCAGATGTGGGGTAAGGCACAGCCCCGGTGCATGGCAAATACTTGGCAACATGCACATTCTCCTCTCTTACTGTAACTAAACGTCTTCAAGCACCCTTTGCAAGGTAAGAATGCCTTAGTTCAGCACACTGCAGCTTATGCCTGTTTAAAATTATTACTTGGATTACAGTGTATACTGTGGAAAGTTATTAGTTTCCACAGAGACCAGTTTAATTGGGGGGTATGTGTGCAGCGGTTCTGTTTTGTGCTTTCCGTACACTGCTTGTGGGGGAGTATGAAATGTTATTTTCTTCTTAATTCTTGGGAAGGGTGAAGTTTACACTGTCTGTTAGGCATAGCAAATGAAGTTATAGCTGAAATCGATTAAAGCTGTGGAGAAGCATAGCCTTACAAGGCTCTTCAACTTAGCCTGAGAGTCAGAAGATACTTTATTAAAATATTTTTCTGCTCTGTATTGAAATATGCAGAATTGTAAGCAGGAAAGCATGTTGACCGAGCAGAATTAGCAGTGAATGATGCCTGGACTGGATCATTATGTCATTTTTGTGTTAGAAACCTGTTTAATCCACAGCCTTGGTGCGCACTGCTTTTTTGTGTGTGTGTGCTGGATGCATCTTTCAACAGCCTCTTAGTTCAAGAGGGCATTGTTGTATAAAATGTGTTAATGTGTTTCTGCTTTGCAGGCAGGCAGAAGTGCTCTCTGTAACTGTCCCCTTAGCTGTGACACAGCCCGCTTGGCATTTTGGAAAGGGCTGATTTTAGGGCTTGCATTGCTTTCTTTCACAGTTATTTGTATTCTTACTTCTTAGCTGTTAGTTCTCTGCGTGGAAAATGCATCTTGAGGGTGCTCGTTTCTCAAGCTTTGCAATCGTAAGTGGCTGAGACAGTTGAGCAACCTGATTTAGTGGTGTCGCTTTACCAGGAATGTAGCATTGCTTATTTGAATAACCAGGAATGCTACCAAATATGTAATTACTTCAAAAACAGTCTAAAAGTACAAAGTGTGAAGGAAGGGAGAAAAGTCCTGTCTGCAGGCATTCATTTATTTCTGTACTGTGGTTGTTTATAATGTTATTTCAAAATCATATATTTTCTAACACATGCTCTGTGACTCTTATTTTCCCATTATTGTTGCTTTATATCAGCACTGAGAAAACAGTCATTTAGATAACAGGTTTTCATTGATATCCCTTTTATAATATAGAAAGCAGTATAAGAAGCAGTAATAAGTTAAATTGGCATCTGCTAATTATGCTGAATACAGATTGTAAGCTCTTCAAGTCGTCCCTTGCCTTAATGCTGTTAGCATATTTTAGCACTGGCAACCAAAGGAAAGAAACTGGAATGTTCCTGCTTGGGGGTTTTTTAGGAAAAAAAAAAATGACTTGTGAAGAAGTGTGAAGTTTTGGGGGTTTTTAATGTTTCTGTGCTGGTTGTGAACAGAACATCATACACAGTTTGGTAGCACTTGGCAGAATTGTGATCCCTGAGAAACTGACCTGCTTGGTGATCACTAGAATTAAGGATCACTCTTGGAAACAAAAAACCATTGTTGTCTGATATAAAACTTAGATTTAGGGCAGGAAAAGTTTGAGAGTTTTGTTGTCACCAAATACCTGATTCTTACAGATGTGTAAGAGAGACAATTAAAAATACAACTCTTCTGAACATAGTTGTGGTTCTTCACACTATGTGGCAATTTTGCTCACCTCATCTCAGAGCTGGAAGTCTCGGCCGCCCGCGGGAGCAGCAGAGCGGTGCTTGTGCCCAGATGCGCTCGGCCGAGCCCCGCGCGTTCTCGCAGTGCCGCGGCGGGAGCGCGGCTTGCGGGGCCGTGCCCGGACGGGACAGGGCAGGCACGGCTCGGCAGCGGCGGGTCAGCCGCTAGAGGGGAGGCGAGAGCCGCTTATCCCGGTGCCTGGCACCGCCGGGAGAGCGCCGGGAGCCGCCGGTCCGCCGCGGGGTTTGCCGGGCGTGGGCACGGCCGGCAGCCCCTGGTGCCGCGAACACCCGGCGGTGCTCTCTGGGGCGGAGCGTGGTAGCTGATACGGGGGCTCTTATCCAGGAGCATCCCGCTGCTCTGGCGGGTGGTGTCCTGAGACGGGTTTAGGCGGAGCAGAAAGCTGGCCACGCTTCGTCTGCGCTGGGGTTCCTGCTGCCTGTGGAGTTGCCCCTGCCTCAGTGCACAGCCTCCCTCTCGCCTGGCTCCAGCCTGCAGAAGAGGAGACTGGGGAGATCTCATTGTGGTCTTCAGCATCCTCAGGAGAGGAAGCAGAGGGACAGGCACTGATCCCTTCTCTCTTGTGATCAGTGACAGGAAACGAGGGAATGGCCTGAAGTTGTGTCAGGGGAGGTTGAGGCTGGATAGCAGGAAAAGGTTCTTCACCCAGAGGGTGTCTGGGCACTGGAAGAGGCTCCCCAGGGAAGTGGTCACAGCACCAGCCTGACAGAGTTCAAGAAGCATTTGGACAGCGCTCTCAAGCATGTGGTCATATTCTTGGGAGGCTGTCCTGTGCAGGGCCAGGAGCTGGACTTTAGTGATCCCTCTGTGTCCCAACTCAGGATATCCTATGATTTTTACCAGTAATGATGATTTGGCACATAGATTTACCATCAGCTGTTTCATCCTTCTGTAGAGAAGCCGCATCTTGAACTTCCAAGGATTGCTCTGTGTGATGGGGATGGACACTGTGGGAAGTGTCCTGTGTGGGGAGGTGCAGGGCTGAGTGGAGACGGGAGAACTCCCAGTCAGGGAGTTCTCCAGGTCAGGGTGAGGTTGCCTAGGGATGGATGGGCAGTGCAGGAACTGCATGCTTTGGATGTTGATGTGTTATGGCAGTGCTGTAAATCTTGAGCCTATGAGCCTGATTTTGCTAAAAGTGGTGTCAGAGTCTTTTTAATAAGACGTTATTATTTTGGCTTAAGTTTTGGGTTTTCTTACTCTCTTATGTGCATGTGTAAAATGCAAAGCATATTTAATGAGTGAATACTTCAAATGCTTCCAAATTAATTAAAAACAGTTCCACATCTGGAATAAATCCAGTACCTTTCATGGAGGCTTGAACTTCACGGTTTTTCCCTCTTGTGAGAAGTCCTGTGAATATTCCTGTGCGGATGCTTGTGAAAACTGGAGTAGCAGAATCCAGGCTTATTTTACAAAGGAGAGAAATCTGGAACCCACAGAGATCAATAGAATCTTGGCCTTTATTCTGGCAGACTTTGGATAAGACCTAATAATATTATATGATTTTTTGTTAGGCCTGTGCACGGTCAGGTTTTCTCAGGGTACCTTGTCTTGAAGGTAACGGCAAATCTTAATTAAAGTTTGTTGTTTCTTGGGGTTCAACTACTGTTTAAATTCACACAGGTTTCAGAGGGGTTTGAATTAGGCACCACAAAAAAAAAAGATAGTGTTTTTATGATAAGCTATTTTTTTCTTCTGCTTTCTCTGTCCCTAGAAGTAAATAAAATGGTCAGGTTTTTCTCTGTGAGAATGTTGTGATTTAAACTGACGCAACTAAGTGACCTAAAGATGGGCTTATTGCATAGATAAAAAATGTAGAGTTGTGTTGTTTGAACTGCATTAGCATCAGAATAAGACATGGCAGGGCAAGTTGGCTGAGGTGCCCATGCAGAACTGGGAAGAGTTGTTCTTTGGAAAGCTTCTGAGCTGGGAATTCTTTTCTGAGCCATAAATAAATAAATCTGTGTCCTGAACAGTTAATGAATACAGGAGTCGGGGCAACTTTAAGCTGTTTGGGATATTTAAGAAACCCACATGGTGCTTTTATTAGTATTGACGATTTCCATTTTTTCCCCCTAATATTTCAGTGTTAAGGTTTTGTTGGGTTGGTTTGTGTTGTTTGTTTTTTTTTTGTTTTTTTTTTTT
>VYXD01014911.1:838778-873315 GCA_013397195.1 Hylia prasina | reverse complement strand
TTTACTTTATCTATGCTGAAAGATGCTGTTGATAATGTTTTTGGCAGCACTCTTCTGTAACTCCCACAGCAGTTTTGTTGTATGTTGCACCAAAATACTGCCCCCAAAACTTTTGGTTCTGGAGCTACAGATGGAGATTGCAGAGTTTTGTGCTTTGAGTAACTTGTCTTTGGAGTTGTCCTCTGGCTGCTTGTGCTGGATCCTTTGGGGATGCCAAGGAAATTATCTTGCAGGGATCCTACTGTGATTGCATATGCAGCATTTCCAGGGGAATGCAGTGTGTTTTGCAGACCAAAACTAATTAAACCTCATGACATTCATGACAGATAAGCATAAACCACAATAAGTAAGCTAAAACAGGAAGAGGTTCCTGAAGAGCTCAAGTTTCCCATGGTAGTGAACAGTGACATTCCCATTGAACCAAACTATAGGTGCCACGCCTCTGTGTCCATGAGGGTGCTGTTGACTTGGCTGGGAGAGCTACCCTTTTGGCACTGGATTTTCTGGAGGTAGTTAATATTTGCAGTTTTGCATCTAGCACCTGCCTATTAAAGATAGATTTAATTCAAATTGCCTTAGCATTTCCTTGCTGCTGAATTATTGGTGAGTCTGCATAAGCAGTATCATCTTGGAAAGATACTGAAATGTCCTCATGCCCTTCCAGCCTTTTTTTCATTCATAATTTTTTGAATTAACCAGCCTTGATTGGAGTTGTAACTTTTGGCATTAAGTAGAAAGTGCCTGACAAAGGTGCACCAGCTGTCACAATGCTGACAGGTTGTGACCATTACTGGCTTCTGGCTTCACTGATGTTGTGTTTCCAGATGTTCTGTCTTTGGCGTGGCTTTTGAGAGAGGTGTGATACTCCTGACGTTACTGCTGCCATGGCTGTTGGTCATAGGCAAAATAAGAAACCAGTGCGGTGAAGTGGATGAGCTGACTATACAGTAAAAGGGAATGGGAATGAGAAAGTTCACTCAGTTAAATGCTTTGAGTGGACAACTGCTTCAAATACAAGGGTACAAGGCATTGCCTTTACAAAATAAGGGTTTAGCCAGTCTGTTAATCAGAGAATTATGGTGCTATAAGCCACATTTACAGGTAGACTGATACAATGCACAAATTCCCATTAGGACATGCTGTACAACTGAGATATACTGATAGAGAGTATTGAGAGAAAGCTATGGCCCTAACTTGTACAGCCTTTTAAGAAAGCATTTTAGGCATAGGAGTCAGTTAAAAAGGTTAATTGGGCGAGATCTTTTTTGTGGTGTGTGAAAGTGAGCTTTGGCACTTGAGAGGATAAAGCATCAGATAAAGCAGTGAGGTGTTACAGGAGATGAAGCTGTTCCAGGTGGAAAAATGAGGGTCATCCTTACACAATCTGGAAGAGGGGAAGTGTAAAAAAAGTGACAGAATATACTGAAGATGGGAATTTTTTTTAAATTATACAAGACACTCCCCCCCCCCCAAAAAAAAAAATTATGAGTGGAAAGAGCAGGGAAGGCAATTTGCCTTTCAATCTTACAGAGATGACAAGGGTTGCACTGGGAAAGGAGTAAAGTTTGGGAAAACTGAAGAGACAAGGCCTAAAAGAGAAAGGGGAGCATGAAGGTGCTGGTGGAACCTCTTCTACCCAACCAGCATCCCTGAAAGCATCCAGGATGGCGACAGAGTTCTGTTACTGTGTGTGTTGTCGGTCAGTCATGGAAAAAAAATGAGCCAAAAAGGAATGTAAAGGTCACACAGAAAGATTGCAGGGGCAGCTGGAGAAGCAGGGATGTTGAGGTATGTGCTCCTATAAACTGTCACACGTCCTGGAAGAGAGGAATGCTGGAGTTGATCCTCATCATGACAGAGTGGTTGAACCCACCAGAACTGCTTTATAATCCGTGGTTGTTGGGGGGAATAAGCTGCCACTGAAATTAGGAGAGTAAATGAATGCTTGCTGAAATTGAGCTGAAAACCAAGGGGTTTGGGATGATGCTCTAAGTGCTAACACCAAAAAGGAGGAGTTAATTTTTCATTGGCTTTCTTACTGTAGCCAGCCTTCCCATGAAACATCTCAGAGAATGAGCTGTTGATATTGGAGCATAAGTATTCATTTCTGAATTAATTTTAATAATGTGGGCATGAGTCAATATGTAGTAGTGCTTGGTGCTGATGAAGTGGATTTCAGACCAGTGGGGTCTGCAGAAGAGCACAGTTTCAGTATCCCTCCTATTGCACATTTCAGTTTGCTGAGAACTTGGAGCAAAGAGCAGCATCTCTGTTTTATTTGTTGCTGGTTATGCAAGGTTTAATTAGTGCCCATCATTACTGAACTCCCATGAAGGTGAATACGGGTTTAGAGAAATCTTCAGCTCTGCAGAGGAACTCTGTAACTGGATGCTAAGAAGGGGCTGTTCACACATGGGAAACAAAAGGGCCCTTTATGTAAAAGTAGCTTGTTAGCTTTTTGTTTTTAAGCTGTAGCATGTCTAAGTGATCAGGGTGTCACACAGTAATAAACTGGCCAGTCCCTCCGGAATAGACATTCTTAGTGGTGATTTAAAAGGTGCATTTATACAGTAGCCTCCAACTTCATTACTACGCTGTTTCCTTGGATACTGAACATTTTGCATATAATTACGAGAGGGACGTTAACAATGCTTCCTGATTCTAATGGTTTTAATAAAAGTTTTTCATATTACTTGGTTAGTGATTCTCTTTTTCTTTTAATATTCTATATCAGAGAGGAAGAACAAAAGGAAGTGATTCCTGTCAGCTAATTTGCACAAATTTTTTGAGCCAAGAACAGGTTTTATTTTTTAGAGTGTGGAAATCCTGCATGCTATTTCTGGAATTGTGTTGCTGAATGGGTTGTAAATAGGGGTTAGAGTGCTACTATTCATTGTAACATGAAATTCACACTGTTTGGGAACAATTTTACAATAGTAAAGAAAAAGCTGTTTAAATGCTGGGCAGTAAACAAAACTTGTTATGGGTGTGAAAGCATTTAAATACTTCATGTGTCTATTTAAGGCTCGGGTATTTTGATAGTGTTCAGTATGTTTCTCAAAGGTACTTTCTGCTCTTTACACACCATCTTGGTTGCCTCAACTCCGGCTGTTGTTTAACAAACAGTTTGAGCTGCCATGGACATGGAAAGGATCCTGCCTGCCCCAGGCACCCATTCCCATCTCCCTCCCTCCCTTTTGTTCACAGGCGTATTTGCAATAGGGCAGCTCAATCCCCACTGAAAACAAAATCAATAAAAACCAAATAAACAAAACCCAAACTAAACCAAAACAGCAATAACAAAGACAAAACCAATGCCAAAACCACGCATACACACACAAACCACAAAAAATAAAAACAGAAGAAAACCAACAGGAAAAAGCAGAGGAATTGAGCCCGGGACAGCTGCTTTGGTGGCTACGGTGGCTTATCCTGCTGTAAAGTGATCGCCAAGCTGTGGCCTGAAAGGATTATAATGCCTGAATATAATTAGTTGTGCAGAGTGTTTGCAGCTCTTGCAAAGAAGTTGGTAGGAGCCTCCAGGCTGTGGTGCCCAGGCTCACACCGTCTGTTGTGGCCCTTCACGGATGCTGCACATGAGCATGAAGCTCTGTGTGCATTACCTCCATGGTTTCTGCACGTCTTGTCATTCCGCTGGCTGCAGAGGATGCTTTCATATGCACTTGAGGAACATCTGCTTGAGAGCAATATTTTTGCATGTCAAAAAAAGAATTAATGCTTTCATGTTCTTCAGGACCCTGTTAGACCTTGAGATATTCCCTAGAAACACAGCAGCAAGGATTTAAACTCTGAAATGTCTGTAACTGTCATAGGCTGTGTAGTTACATGAGGTATGAGGGCAGCTGGGTGTGATGAATTGGGCTGTACATGTGTGTGTGTGTTCTCACCCTCACTCAAACTAGAAGTGAGCTCTCTTACTGGAAGATGGTTTCAAGTTCAAAACGCTGTGTGTTTTTTAGTGTTGAAGGAACTACTTTAGATCCCTACTGATGCTTTTTCTTCAGAGAAACAATATATTGTGTAGTAATTTAATAAAATAAAAGCATTTTTCCAAAAGCCAGAGAATACAGAATTTAATAAAGTGGCATTTGAAGATAAATTCTAGGGATGCATATGAGAAGGTTTTTTAACAGTATACTCAGTTTTATTGAAGTCCTCACAGCAGCTTTCATATGCCAAAAGCTATTGGCAGTCTTTTCCCATCAAAGTGGTACAGAACTGTATTATATACAGATAGTTTTTCCTTATCCATAATAGTTTCACAAGCAAGGCATGCTGCTTTTTTCCCCCCTTCTGTGTGGATTTGTAAGTGCTTTAGTAAGCTTATGCGCTGCTATTTTATATATCTTTTTTTTCCCCCTTCATAGTTTCATCTTAGAAACACAGAGAAAACACGTTAAATTATTCCCAATGATTTTGATCTTGTGACCTGATCCTCTCTGAAATAAATCCTTTTGGTTTTTTACCTTTCTGGAGATTTGTAGGGGTCAGGTTGAAATGGCAGCTGACTTTCAGTCAGTGCATGGTGGAGCCTGAGGAAGAGCTATCTGCAAGTAGTGCCTTGTTATTTGGAACTTATTTTAAACTCAGATTTCAAATTTAGGAGAAGCGAGGCTCACTGGCCATGAGTTAAAGTATTGTTAAGGCTGGAGTCCTTTTTATTTCATCTGAGCAGTTTTCCCCATCTCTTGTCAGAAAAAAAAGGGTAGGAGAATGGTGAATATGTGACCTGAGCTTGCTTCTGTGGGATGCTGTAAGAGGGAACATCCATGTACCTTTGCCTAGCGCGGCTCCTGGGACCTGCACATCATTGTGGCACCTTTGGGATGAGGAAAGAGTGATGGAGCAGCATGGCATAGCCATGCCTGGGTTTTGAGGGAGCAGGTGAGATGGTATAGGGTAACCAGCACTGGTTGCTTCCCTCTTGGTGAGCAAACATAAGATGTAGAGCCAGTGATTGTGTTTCAGGAACATGGATCAGCAGCTTGGGGACATGGGATCTGCCCCATTTATTGAGAAGCACTAGGTTGGATGTTCAGCATGTGATGTGAAGTGGTCACTTCACTAGCAACTTCTCTGCTTGCCAGAATGTCTAAGGGATAGGGTGGCTCTATTAGGAAGATTTATCCGCAGGGACTTGGTGTGGCACAAGCAGGCAGGGAGCAGTGAGACCAAGGAGTCTGACAGCAAATGATGCCCAGGAGAGAGACATGATGAATGTATGAGCAGGGGGACTGGGCATTATCTTGCCTTGCATGTTCAGATGATTTCCTCTAGCCAGAGTTTGGTGTGCATGCTCAGGATTTGGGAGCACAGACTTTGCAACTTGACCTTTGGCTGCAAGTGATCCTGACTCCAAGAGAACAAATAGAAAAGGGTGAGACATTGAGATGTGGCTGTTCTTCGTGGTGGCTGCCATTGTAAAAATTGGAGTCATAACACTGTTGTTGATGATGTTATTATTATTATTATTACTACCTCTGCCTTACTGGTCTCCATTTCATGATCAGTGTCCACTTGACTTTCCAACATCTACATGTAGTTTTGAAGACCAAACCCGAACTCCTGACCTGTGAATAAATGATGAGTTTTGAATGGTAGCCATGACAGTGGTGGTGAGAAACACAACTGTATGAGGCTCTGTTCTGGGAGTTTCAGCCATAAATGCTGGTGAGTATTGCTTTGTGGGGAAACCTTTCTGCCCTAGATTTTGCAGGTACCAAGGGCAGCACAGCGAGGCAGTGAGAGCTGGAGTATGTGGGAGGGGTCTCCTGTGTAACCTGGAGCAAGGGGCTTGAGACACTCTGCCTGTTTCCTGATCTGGAAATGGGCTAAGTGTTTGCACTAACCTGACCTTCAAGTGTGCATGAAAATCAGGGACCTCAAGGGCAGTGCTGTCAGGGCAGGTGGAGGCGCTTTGCAGTCAAAGCTTTGTGACAGCCAGTGAATGTGGGTCCCTCAGAGAAGCGTAGGGATTTCTGGAGGTAGATAGGAGTCTGCCATGAAGTTTGTTCCTGCTTCCAAGTGTGCCTGGAGGTGAGGCTCTCCAAGGAGCCTGGGTGTGCTTATTTGAAGTGCATTTCATAGAGAAAGGGCAAATTGTAGATCTCTATGGCAGATTCCTCTGGTTTTCCATGCACTGCTCTTGTAGGTATTTGAGGAACATGCTTTTCCAAAGGGAAGCGTGGAGCTCTGTTAGTGAGAGCTAAAAGAAAGCCGAGCTTCTTCTTTCTTTAAAAAAACTTCATATGATTTTGACATTTGAAACTGGATCACAAATGAAAATACACTTTTTCTGAGGTTCTGCCTCTTATGCCAAATATTTAAAAAGCACTTTTCCAAGGTGATTATCAAAAATCTGCTTTAGGAGATACCTCATTTAATCTAACATATGCTGATTGCCATGAAGATATTTTCAACAGATACTCTGCCATGGTATCTGTTATTCTTCAGGACATAAATAACTGCTGGACTGTAGATGACTCTGTGGGTAACTGATGGCTTATGGGTAACCTCTTTTCTGGCACAGAAATAATGGGTTGGTTGTTCTTCCAGTTGAAGTCCTGATGTGTTTTGATGTTTCTGATTTACATTTTTAGCACTGTTCCCGATACAGTTCAGTGTTCTGTGAACAGTCTTTAAACTTGGTGTTTATTTTGGAGCGTTGGTTTTCCAGCAAACAAATATATGATTAGTAATTAATGGTTTTGCTATAAATAAACAAAAGCAAACAGTTCAGCTTTAAATAGTGAACTCTGCTCTGTGGAGCTTGTAATTGTGCTCACAAAGTTGAACCTTTCCAAACACGCAACTGGCTTTGAGGGACTCCCAGCTGTGGTGACTGAACTGGCCGAGTTGGAAAGCTGAAGCTGTGGTGGTTTGAGTTAATGTACGGTTAGCTAAAAAAGTGGTGATTGTCTCAAATATCTAGGCATGAGCCGACCATTGGAGTGGGGAAGAATTGTGGTTTCAGTACGGGTGAAATGTTTGAATGTGGAAGGAGTTCAGCATGCTGAGGATTCCAGTGCCGTGCTTTTCCTTTGAGGGCTGCTCTCTGGCTGGTGGTGACTGGTGGAGGTGGCACCAGAGGTGCTACCAGAGGCTCTTCCACATAGCCAAGAGACATCTGTCTCTGTGTGTGCCACAAGCACTCCCTCGTGTGCATCAAAAATAGTATGTTATTATATTCCCTTCAAAATTATTGGATTTAGCACCTTGTATGGATTTGAGCATTTCTAATGCAGATAGCAGTCCAAGGCCAGCCTTGTTGGAGAGCTTTCCTCCTTGCAGTGATGGAACCTTAATACATGAGCTGGAAAGAGATTTCTAGGTTTCTCTCAGAACTGTTAGGTTTAAGGCTGACTCCATCTACTTTTCTATTTCCCACATGATGTCTGCAGTGTGTATTCCACTGATCTGAGAGAAAGTGTGATTGATTTGACCTGATGTAGCTGTGCATGGCTTTTTACTTAACCAACTACTATGGCCTGAGCTGGATGTAATTTTAAAAAGTAATGGCAACAGCCCTCTCTCTAAATCCTGCCTCTTTGAACAAATGAAAAGCGTTCTGATTTTTTTGCAGAAAAAGTTGGAGAGCAGCCACGGTATTTATCAACAATCCTTTCTTTTGTTTTTGTGAACAGTTGTGGGCTCTTACAGTTTGTCCAAGTTTTCAGAGACTATTTCATCAGAGGGCCACTGAGAGGCAGATTTTGGGGAGCTGGCTTTCAGAAAGGTGGCTGCTCTGCAGTGCCTAGCAGCCATGCGCATGTACATATCTCTAGTTGGTTGTAGACAACTCCAGTGTGTTGCTTCAGAAGCAGCTCCATGTTATGCCTGTGACACAGCAGCCAAGTGCCAGCACCCTGCAGATTCCTGCCCTACCAAAAGGAAAATGTTCACTGCTAAATCTGGGTTTTGTTCTCAAATCTCAAACTTGTTGAGAATCTCAATCAAAATATTTTCTCCTTCCACGTCCATCATGATCTCTTTCTATTGCTGTGTGTCACAGCTATCTTGAAGAGAAATGGCACTGCAAAACCAATAATTCCTTGTCTCAAGAAAAAATTTTTCTTTCTTTCTTTCTTCCTGACTAGGTTAGTAAAATCTAGCTAGTTCTCAAGTGGTTGTACTGTTTAATTGTGTTTTTGTTTAGAGGTACCTGGGTACATTCATATGTCTTTTTTTGGTGTAGAGTGAAAAGCTTTATGCTACAATCTCTTTGTAAAGTCCTTACTGGACTACAATGATTTTGATTTGGCATCTCATAATCATGGAACTGTAGAATGGTTAAGGTTGGGAGAGATCTTAATATCACTTGGTCCAACCTGACAGTCTTTTTCCCTGAATCTCCATTTTATGTTGTGCGTTTCACATGGAGCTGTCAACGGTGAAGAAGCTTTTGTGTATGCATCTCTATTTCCAATCTCCCTTCATTTGCTCATCTATAAAGGCCTGGACCATTTGAGCTGCCCTACCTCCCCGCACAGAGTGTCTGAGGGAGATATATAGTATTTTTTTCCTCTGAGAGTAACAGCTTACTGCTGTCCTTATACCTACATACCTATTTATGGCCCTGGAAACAGTAGTTGTAAATCTCATGGACTTCTTTGTTACTATAAACTATATCCAAATAGTTTATACAAGCCTCTGCAAGCTGTCAGAAGGAGTGTGTGCAGGATCCCAAACACAGAACAGACCAGAGGCAGCAAACAGCAGCAGCTGGGACTAGCGGGTGTGAGTTTGCAGGAAAACAGCCATGGCAGAGAGTTCATGGTGGGGACTGAGCCTTGTGTGGCAAAGGTGGAGTATGCTCTTTTTAGCTGCAGGTGCATCATTTTCACATCAGTACTGGAGCTCAAAAAGGGCTTATTTCAATGCTGTGCTTCACCAGGTATTGTAAAAAGTTGAGATTCAGATTGCTCTAGGGTTTTGTACAAAAACTCATCTCAACTGCATCATCATCATCATCATTATTATTATTATTATTGTTTAGCATTATTAGCATGATTATTTCCATTATGGTAAGGGCAGAGTTGCAAAAAGTCCAATCAAATTGCTGTTCAAGTCCCACTGTATGCATCTGGAATGTGCCCCATGGCAGGCTGTGGTCCTGTTCCCCATCCTCAGCAGCCTCTGGGTATATGAGTAGAGCTCTTGCCCCTAAGGACTGGAGGTGCAGCTTGGTAAAAAGCTGTCTGTTTGGAGAGGATCCAAATTTACTTGTGGTGAAGGGAGAGCTGGGGAAAGACCAGCAGTGACAAGAGTGGGACTCATCAGTCAGTGCTGGATTTTTGCTGCTGACATTGTACCTTGAAAGAGTTTTCAAGCTAGAACTCCTTGGACTGGGGTCAGAGTAGATTTATGAATTAAACATAAGGGGAAAAAAAGGCCAGATAAGCAAGAAATGGTATCATTGAGTGTGTTCCATAAGGAAGTCCCCATGAAAATAACTGGCTGATTTTGAAACTGCCCCAAAGCATCCCCATTTTACAGTGACTAAGAAGCAGGAGCCAGGGGGGATTTGAGATACACAAAGCATGAAAACTGGATAGCAGCCTTTGTTTCCCTGGAGGCAGACCACCAAGGGACAAGCTCAAATCCTTTGTAAGGTGGCTCCCAGGAATTCACTTCTGACAGATCTCACACAGTGGCAAATTATTCCTCCCCCCTCCTCCTACATTTTCCTCAAGCCACGTTTCATCCTCCAGGGGAAAGGGAGAGTCCAGCAGACCCTTTACACCATTTCTTTGGGAAGAAAAATGTTGCTCGACTCCCGCTCGCAAGTGGAAGCATTTGCTGATGAACTGATACTTGGCAAAAATTGGCGTTGTATGGAAAAAATCCCCAGCACCTGCTAGCAAAACAAAGTTATTCATGACATACGGCTGGGTGGCTAAATCCTCACTTCCTAGGGGCAGCCTGAATTACACTTGATGCACGTTGAGCGGCCTGTCTCCTGTGTGGAATGACATGCAGGCAGCAGGAGGATTTGCAGCTCTGAGAAAGGTTAGGATTTATAGTGCTGTCTCTTGCAAGGGCTTACTCTGCAGAAATGATCATTTTGTCTTCACCTTCTCTTTTGGGGATAAACACATCATGATATAATCATATACATGGAAAAGCAGATCTTCGTGCTCATCAGGGAGCAGGTAGCTCCATGAATATATCTCCTGCAGTAAATCTGTCCGTGTCAGTAAGGTTTTTTTCGCCTCCTGCCTAGACTCAAACAGAAATCTTTAATTCATTTCTGTATGGCACAAGTTCTAAATTCTTATTCTGTATTCTGATTCCTTTTCCTGGACAGTAAATTGATAGCCTTTGCTAACTGGGTGAATTATTGTGGAGTGCAAGGAAGTTGTTGTTTCAAACATGCTTTTTTCCCTTACTATTCATTTGATATCATGCTAGTGATACTGCTGGTGTAATGAGAGGAAAGTTAAAAAATCCACATGTCTCTCTAGTCTGTGCTTCAGCTTTGCAGGTAGAATGACACCTTTGTCTTTAAACTCTTAGATCAGTATCTTCCATATGCCTAAATAGTAATTTCCATGAGTTTGTAAGAGTTTTCAGTGCTTCTGTGCTATGGAAGAGACCTCTCCCTAGAGGCCATGGACATACATGGGCTCTCACCTCCTGGTTGCAGTACTGACACCAGATTTGTTGTCAGTTTTTTTTTTTCTATCACTTATGCAGCTTGGTGCAAGCCTTTCATAGGTGACAACTGCAAACCTACCACAACACTTTGCAATCTTCCTTGTATCCTTTTTGCAGATCCTCATGGCCTGGTCATGCAGAACTTTTTGTGTAGTCAAATTGCTGTTGTTGATAGAAAAGAATGCTGAGAAGAGGTTTTCATGCCTTGTGTTTTGATGGTTAGACCACGAGAATAGATTGGCTGCTGTTGATATTTGAATGACAGGAGTTACCTTGAAAGATTAAGACCCCGTCTAAAGAAATCAAGACCTTCGGTTTGTGCAGCACAGTCATGACTTCTCTATGTACTATTTAGACTTAACGTGAATGTGATGTTACTGTTCTTCTGCTTCCTAAAAATACCTTTACATTTTCAAATATACCTCTTCTGCTGTAAAACTGCTTATTTAGTAAAATTTAAATAGCTACCATTTGAAAGAGAATTATGACAATTCTCTCAAGAAGGCAAGTGTAATTTCGAATTGTAGTATTTGTCCATACCATGAGGTCTCCAATCCTGTCCTGTGTGAGGAGATATGCTTCCTTTCCCACCTGCACCAAGAGAAATGCAAAATAAGATGAAAACCTCTCAGTCAAGGTTTCTTGACTCCCTTTTTTTCCCCATACACATGGGTGCATAAATACCTCAAGTCTCAGAAATTTATCTGAAGTTGATAAAGTGTTTTTTCCTCCTCATAGCCCAGAGGACCTATGTATAAGCTCCACTGGGTTCTTCACCCTTGGTTGAGTGAAGAACCCAATGGAACATTTGAAAGAACAGATGGGTTTATTCTGTCTTCAAAGGACATGGAAAAAAGTCTTTAATGGTTACTTTGTATTAGCTAGTCATATTGCCTGAATTAATTTTCCTAATGGCCAACTGGAAACATGCTCTCAGAGTATAACTGGGTTTGCAGGCAAAGTAGGCAGAGAGGAGAAGACTCTTTTGTTTTCCCTTCTGTGGACTGCCAAAAGCTTATTCTTCCTGTTTGCTGAAAAAATTTGCCTAGTGTATTCCTTATACCCAAGAGACATATGCACTGTTTTCTTTTTCAAGTATTTTATGGTGTGGAGATCTTTGGAATTAGAAAAATTAGCCTAGGGAGAAGGAGTCAAACCAAGGAACAGATAGCACTTGTTTCATATCTGCACATTGAGTTGCAGCCACATTTTTGGTGTGCAGCCATCCTGGCAGTTCCTGGGACTTGGGTCTTCCTTCTCTGTCTGGTGGGGTGTTTTGTTTGGATGCAGCCCAGACTGGGGGTTGCCAAACCAAGATGAGATAAAGGAATAAGGATCATACCTCTCTCAATTCCTCTGAGGAGTACCAGCCACCTACAGGTCCTTGCAGCTATTCTGCAAAGTTTGGGTCACATAGTCTTGGTTCAAGGAGCAAAGGAAAATTACTCAAATGATGAACTGAATTTAAAATCATAGAGTTCTCAATGATGTTCAAGTTTATTTCAGAGTATTAAAAATCAACACATGCTGTTCTAGTTTTCCATTTTTTCCTTCCCACTTCCCAGAGTGTTTAATGAGAGCTAGAGTAGAAAGATTCTGGAGTCCTATATTGTGTTATTTTTTCACCTTCTGGGGTAGTTAGAAGTTGTTTCCTTTTCATCTCTCTTGTTGTTATAGAGCAGTTTTCCTCTCTCAGAAAACTTTTACCTTTTCCTTTTTCCCTGTTCCCTTTTCCCTTAATTTCCTTTCTTTTTTCTCCTTTTTTTCCTTCATACTAACCATGTTGAGCAGTACTAGGGAATTTTTTTTTTTTAGTAGTTCCTGCCCAGACATTTAAAAATCAAGCAAAAGTAATCACAACCTTTCTCTTCACTTTAAACATAACATTTTTTTGACAAGAAGTGCCTTTAAAGAAATGTCTTCTAATTTATGGCGGGTTGCTTTGTACTTTGTTTCTGTAACCTATCTCGTTACATTTCCTGTGTGTTAAGTATGTATGTATTATGAGCTCTTAAAAACAAATAACCCAGAAGAAAGGAATTCGGTAAATGAATAAAACATTCTTGGGTTGCCCAAGTGGCAGCTTAATAGCTCATCCATTGGGACTTTCATATAATATAATGATGGTAGCCATATAAATATATGGATAGATGAATAACTTCAATGGGGAGCTTGTTACAACTCTGCATACCACATTTGAGATGAAATCAAACTCTGAAAGTGCTGCTTGATGTGAAGGTCCCATTTTTCTAATGCCAGCCATGAAATTCTACCTTAAAATACACAATCTGTGTGTCTGTGCATATATATGTACACATAGCTAAAACATGCTTTCAATAGCTACATATGCTGCTTCTAGGTGGAATTTAGTGTTTCAGGACTGATATTTAGTGCACCGAACCTCTAAAACCTTGTGGACTATTGACATGACTGGGTTTGCAGCAGTGTGTTTGAGATTAGGTCTTAGCCCCAGCTTTCTTTAAAAATTATAAGATAAATGGAATAGGAGCATAAGTTTGTCATGTTATATTGCCTAGGATATACGTAACTTTTTCATTAGGTTCCCCCTAATCACAGAGCTTTATAAATATCTACTTTGATGCTTGTCTGCCACAGCAGTCTGTAACCTGGGGTAGGGCTGAAAGTTTTTGTGGGTTTTTTTTGTAGCAATGATATTCTCAGGAAAACTGATTTCCAGTTATGCTGGTGTGGCCCTAAAAGAGATGGAGAGAAGCCAGCTCATGCTGAACTATGACATGGACAGGAGAAACTAGACCACCAAATGAAATACAAATAGGATAAGACAATTCATTTCCATACTTCAAAGAATAGGAAAATTAATTTCTAGGAAGTTGCTGAACTGTGGTGAAAGAAGTCTAGGTGCTCATATGAAACATAACACCAGTCTCTTTTGTAAGCCAGCAAAATTTCTCTCTCTCTTAGCAGGGGGAGAAACAGATATTGGGGTATAGAGAAAGGATGCTGAAGTGCTCTTTATGCAAGTCGGCAATACAGTGATTGTCTGTTGATTGTTTTAATAATGCACATCACAGAAGAGGTCCAGCCCTTTATTTTCCCATGAGTTGTTTCTCATTAGAATTTCTCATTTTCATGAAAGTTTTTGTGGGTGCAGTTATTATGTTTGTTATATATATATTGTACGTTATATATATATATATGTATAGATAAAATTCAACTAGCATCATGTCCCACACTAGTCTGAAGCAACAGCTTTTAGTATCAGTAGTCAAAAGTGATCACATAAAGCCCCATGAAAATAAGGGACTTTGATATTTTCATACTGGTGGATTAAATTGACAAATGTTTGTGGTGCTGAAGAATAAGGTGCCACTGCTGATCTTTCAGCTGAATGTAATGGCAACAACAGTAAAATAATCTTTCCTAGATGAAGTAGAAGAATTCCATCCTGGGGCTTCTGGAGGTCAACCTGAGCATGGGTTCCCTCATGTACCTAACACATATTGGAGAACTGTTCTTATTTGATGTATGAACTGTATGGAACAAGATACTAATCATAGGACTCACATGATATGTGCACAATAATTGAGGGCATATTCATAAAAAGGAACTGCCACAAATGACATTTGCTGGCTACTAGCGAATGCAGGTCCAGAAGGTGATACAATCTTACATTTTTATTCTCTTTTATAGAGTTGTTTTTTTTTTTTTTTTTCTCAATATAACAGAAGAGAAAGTAAGATGGAAACAAAGGCAGGGGAGAACTGCATGTGAAAATAAGTATAATGAAAGATGAGTGCTTTGACAAACACTTAGGAGAATTGACCAAATTGATTAGTGTGTTAAACGATGGGATATAGACTGTGGGATCAGGAAGTTAAGTGTTGTGTGTGGACATTGTGACATCAGTATGATAAATTGATTATTGTTAGTACGGTAACCGTTACCTTGGAGGTGATAACTAATATTAATTCATATTCCAAAACTTGCATGCTATTTATAAATTTCCTTGGGGAAACTGAAATCTGGTTGGAAGTTTAAGTTAATCTGTGTCATTGACAACTTTTCTTATCCTTTTCCTTCCTGTGTTCTAGCTTGGAGAAAACTATAGATTTTCAAGTAGCTTTTAAATGACAATGAGAACAACGTGTGTGTGTGCAGTGGGTCTTTCAGTAATTGCCTTTTAAAATTGATTTTTATGATTTTCACAAGTAGCAGTGCATGTACTCTGTAAGAAAGATACTTATTCCCACTGTCTTATGGTAGCACCTGCCTAATTTCCTCAGGCTCCTTTCCTCTGCTTTCAAAGAGGAAGCGATAAGCAGGACTTGGCTCCCAGCTTCTACAGTACCCTCCAGCAACCTTCAGCCAGTGCCTCCACTTACTCTGTCTCTGCTTAACCTCACAATTTAGATTCTTGAAGTGAAGCACTGGGCCTTTTCTGAATATATCTGTATTTAAAGCAATGACTGCATAATGACTTTATTATTCTACTTGTTCTTGGTGGCTCAAATTTCATCATTCTTAACTGACCATTAAAAAAATGTAACATTTGACTATCACAGTGCTACATACATATGAAAATCCTGTATCTCTTCCAAACATTAGGACCAAAAAATTAATTTTCCAATATGCTCTGAAAAGAAAGAAGTTTAGGCTTAGTTGGAGCTGCTGATAAATAAGAAAAAACAATTTCTGTATGTGGTTCATTCCTCTATATGAAATATACAAATATGTGTGGTGGATTTTTTTTTTTCACTGTGATATTATTCTGGACTGAATACACATATATATGGATGTGTCTTTTATGTTAAAAAAGTGTGCATACATACATACATGTATGTAGTTACATATCTATGTGCATGTATGTGCACATGCATATATGCTGCTCAGACAGGTGTTAAATTACCAAGAGCTGGTGTGATTGTATGTGTGTGTGTATAGTGTTCTCACTTCTGTTTTCTTAAATATGTGGTGAATTGATACAACATAGATTTCACTTCCAATTAGAAATTTAGTTAAGTAATTTTGACGTGTTGCTTCACAGCACGGTTTTTATGTCTTGATCAGCTATTCCTTGTTTTCTCTCTGTGTCACAGGGTGAGAGAATGATGTGATGGACGTGAATATGGGCCGCTGGTCAGGCTCACGGCTACCTCCGCCATGCCTTGCCCTTCTGATTGTGAAGTTCCTGGCCTCCATTTGCCAGGTGGCTCACGGGGCTGCCCCGCTTGGCTTTCACTTCACACATTCCACTTACAATGCCACAGTGTACGAGAATTCCGCAGCCAGGACCTATGTCAACAGTCAGACGAGGATGGGCATTACCATGGCTGACCTTTCATGGGATATCAAGTACAAAATAGTGTCTGGTGATGATGAGGGCTTTTTTAAAGCAGAGGAAGTCATCATTGCTGACTTCTGCTTCCTCAGAATAAGGACTAAAGGTGGGAATTCTGCTATATTGAACAGAGAAATCCAGGACAACTATTTATTGATGGTAAAAGGGTCTGTCAGAGGAGAAGACTTGGAAGCGTGGACAAAAGTGAACATCCAGGTTTTGGATATGAATGACCTAAGACCTTTGTTTTCACCAACCACATACTCTGTCACGATAGCAGAAAGCACTCCCTTAAGGACTAGCATTGCACAGGTGACTGCAACAGATGCGGATATTGGGTCCAATGGTGAATTTTATTATTACTTTAAAAATAAAGTTGATCTCTTCTCAGTTCATCCTACGAGTGGTGTTATCTCCTTAAGCGGCCGGTTAAATTACGATGAGAAAAACAGATACGACCTTGAGATTTTGGCAGTGGACCGTGGGATGAAGCTTTATGGAAACAATGGCGTGAGCAGCACTGCCAAGCTTTATGTTCACATTGAACGTATAAATGAACATGCCCCAACAATAAGTGTAGTAACCCACATTCCCTTCCCATCAGACAAGGAGCCTACCTATGCAGTTGTTAATGTTGATGACCTAGATGAAGGAGCCAATGGAGAAATAGAATCTGTTTCTATTGTGGCTGGAGATCCTCTAGAACAGTTCTTTCTGACTAAAGAAGGGAAATGGATGAATGAGTACAAAATCAAAGAAAGAAAGCCTGTTGATTGGGACAGCTTCCCTTATGGTTACAACCTCACTCTCCAAGCTAAGGACAAAGGATCTCCACAGAAATTTTCTGCGGTCAAACTGGTCCACATTGCTAGTCCCAAGAAAGAAAGTATCCCCCTGAAGTTTGAAAAGGAAGCATATGATATTTTGATCAGTGAGTTTTCACCTCCTGGTGTGGTTGTTGCAGTAGTTAAGCTGATGCCTGAGCCACAGGGTGTGGAATATAGAATATCTCCTAGTGAGGAAGCTGAGTATTTTAAGATCAATCCCAACACAGGTCTTATTACTACTGCTCGTCCTTTGAAAATCATTGAGAAGGACCTCTATGAATTAGAAGTATATGCAAACAAAGGTGGTGATTTAAAGGCACAGGTTACTGTCAGGTTAGAGGATGCCAACGATCACACTCCAGAGTTCCAGCAGCTCTCCTACAGCTCATTTGTCAATGAAAGTGTCCCAGTGGGATCCAGTGTTTTGGCAGTGTCAGCAGTTGATGAAGACAGGGGAGAAAACGGATACATCACATACAGTATTGCCAGTCTGAACTCACTGCCATTTACAATAAACCAGTTTACAGGTGTCATCAGCACATCTGAAGAACTGGATTTTGAGTCCTCACCAGAAAGCTACAGGTTCATTGTGAGAGCTTCCGACTGGGGTTCTCCCTACCGCCACGAAAGTGAAGTGAATGTCACCATATACATAGGCAATGTCAACGATAACAAGCCCCTCTTTGAAAAAGTGGCCTGTCAGGGAGTGATTTCATCTGATTTTCCTGTTGGTGGTCACATCACTGCTGTTTCTGCAATAGACATAGATGAGTTAGAGCTTGTGAAGTACAAAATAATCTCTGGAAATGAACTTGGCATTTTTTATTTAAATCCAGACTCTGGTGTCCTGCAACTTAAAAAATCTCTCGTTAACTCTGGCATAAAGAACAGCAATTTTGGCCTTAAGATAACGGCAACTGATGGAGAGAACTTTGCTGATGCTATGTTTGTTAATATTTCAGTAGTTCATGGGAAAGTGTCTTCGAAGACCTTTAGCTGTAGAGAAACTAGAGTTGCTCAGAAGCTAGCAGAAAAATTGCTCAAAAAGGCAAAAGCAAATGTGAAACTGAATTTGGAAGATGGTTTTCTTGATTATTATTCGGTCAACAGGCAGGCACCTCATTTTGACAAATCCTTTCCTACTGATGTCAAGGTTTCAGAAGATCTGCCAGTTGGTGCCACCATCCTGAGGATAAAAGCCTACGATGCTGACTCAGGCTTTAATGGAAGAGTACTTTATACGATTTCTGATGGTAATGTAGATAGTTGTTTCAACATTGACATGGATATGGGGATACTTAGTGTTCTCATGCCCTTGGACCGTGAAAAAACAGAGCTCTATCTCCTTAATATTACAATTTATGATTTAGGTAATCCACAGAAATCGGCATGGAGACTGCTGACTGTCACAGTGGAGGATGCAAACGATAACAAGCCTGTTTTTTTGCAGGACAGTTACTCGGTTAATATTTTAGAAAGTACAAGTCTTGGTACAGAGATTATCCAGGTAGAAGCCAGAGATAAAGATCTAGGATCTAATGGTGAAGTGACTTACTCAGTACTGACGGACACCCATCAGTTTGCTATCAACCGTTCCACGGGAGTGGTGTATGTGGCAGATCAGCTAGACCGGGAAGCAAAGGCAAACTATACACTGAAGATTGAGGCTAGGGACAGGGCAGAGAGTGGCCATCAGCAGTTTTCAGTTGTGCCTCTGAAGGTTTTTTTGGATGACGTTAACGACTGCTCTCCAGCCTTCATCCCATCCAGCTACAACGTGAAGGTCCTTGAGGACCTGCCGGTTGGCACTGTCATAGCTTGGTTGGAAACTCAGGATCCAGACCTGGGCCTGGGGGGCCAAGTCCGCTACTCGCTGGTAAATGACTACAACGGGCGGTTCGAGATCGACAAAGCCAGCGGCGCCATCCGCCTGGTCAAGGAGCTGGACTACGAGAAGCAGCAGTTCTACAACCTGACCGTGCGTGCCAAGGACAAGGGGCGCCCAGTTTCTCTCTCTTCGCTTTCTTTTGTGGAAGTTGAAGTGGTGGATGTTAATGAAAATCTTTATACCCCTTATTTTCCTGACTTTGCCGTCATTGGATCTGTAAAGGAAAACTCCCGCATTGGTACAAGTGTTTTGCAAGTTGTTGCTCGAGATGAGGACTCTGGAAGAGATGGGGAGATCCAGTATTCCATCAGGGATGGCAGTGGCCTGGGGAGATTCAGCATCGATGAAGAAACTGGTGAGTTTTGTTTCTCATTTCGCCTTCACAGAGGTTTTTTTTCAAAGGCAAAGCTCAGGCATAATTGTTTTCTACCCTTAACAGGAAATTCAGTTCTTCTTAACAGGCAAGATAGAATTATAAGGAAGGATTTTCCAGGCACAGCAATGACATGATTTAATTACCTGGTTACATTGATCACTCTTGTGGATGTGAAATTATGCACATTCCTTTTCAGCAGCTATGTGATGACTCTATTTAGAAGGCAGTGATAGTTACAGAATGACTCGCTTACAGTCACTGCATTATCTGTTGATCACTGTAAATTACTCAGGCTACCTCCACAGAGTCACAATACTCATGACCTTGAATCCAGTGTTAAACCCAATGAAAGGAAATAAGGAGCATGAAAGAAAGATTATTTTGTCCCAAAACCTATTTGTGGTCTTGTTCTTGCTGCTGGGAGTCATTTTTCATGGGAGTTATTCTGGAATGACACACTGTCCTGTGTAATATACTTTCTTGTAGAATGGTGTTTATCAGTGTTGGGGTGCTTGTGTAAAAGGTAGAAATCTAAGGAAATGTTCATAGCTGTAAATGACCTGTGCTAGCTTTCCTTTGATGGCAGTAGCATTATAAATGTTGTTAGAAAGCATTGTTAATATAGTGAAGGCTTTTCAGATGCTGAACTTTATTACCATACCACCCTATTGGAATACGTTCAAAATACTAAATATAAAAGTGTGTTTAATAAAACACTTAAAAACTGGCTGTTTAAATGTCTGATGGTTGTTGGGAGTAATGGTGCAGCTGTGCACCACTAGACGTAGTGAAGAAATTAGAAAATATTAGTCAACAGTTTCAGAAATTATATTAAATATGTTAGGTCTGTGGGTTTACTGTGGTTTGTATGTCTTCTTCTGAAGATTTTAATTGAGAATGTGGTATTAAACATAAGATTAAAATGTATGTTTTGGCAAATTCAAACTGTTTAATCAAATGTCAACTTTCTAAACTGAACATTATGAAAAACAGACGACATTACAAATGCTGTGGCTCTTGTCTAAGTATAAGCAGAGAAAAATATTTTTATTCTATTTTTGCTACAGCCTTGCTGCTACAGCTGTACACAGATGATTGCAGTCAAAACCTTATGTCCAGAAACATCAGACTTGAGTGTCAGAAGTCAAGAGGGCACCTAGTGTAATTTCCAGAAATGTTAGGAGCTCACATATCCTGCAGTGCTGATAGTAGCAGAAGGCACTCAGGCAACATTATTTAGACATTTGGACATATGTTCAAACATTAAGCTCCTGCATTTGAAAATTTTGTCCTACCTACTTAGTGAGTAACATCAACTTCATCTCAGTGTGTTCTTTATAAAGCACTGGGAGGTTGGTGCAAATGCTGCAGTATTGATACAAAAATCTCAGCATTTGACATTTATTGAACTTAAAAGAGCTGGAAGGCAAAATAACTCAGGGTGTGTCACTCATAAGTAAAATAATAAGTTTTTACCCTGTGCCTACACTAGTAGAGGTGATGGCCTAGAATAACTTAGGTCCCTTGTTCAGTAAAGCACAAATCATGTTTGAGCGTGAGGGGAAATTTACTCAGCTTTCCACATTAAATATACTTACTTTCTTTCCACAATTGAAATATATTTTGTGGAGGCAAAAAAGCCCCAAATCTCCCAAGATGCAAGGATTTTTCTGCCTTCCACGCTTTCAGAGTGTTACATGGAAATGAACCAACCTCTACGATTTCACTTAATCATTCCAGAAGAGACTTGATAATCCAGCAGATCAAAAGATTTGAGATTCTTGCTTCTGATTTCCCCAAATATTCAGTGCCACGTAAGCCTTCTTGACAGCAATTTGGAGAATGCTTTGGGTGCAGAGCTGCAGCCAGGGCGATGTGGAGGGCAGGCCTTCAGGGTTACTTCGGGTCCTGCTGTTGTAAGCCAAATGCAGGATTTGACCTTCTGTGTCAAATAGAATGCAACATTAATACTCTGCTATTGAACTGGTGGCAACTTAAATGCTGCTGAATGATGAATCAGCTTTCTAGCTGTAGAAAAGGGCTTAAGTCACATATTGAATTAATTTATAAAGAGATAGCTGTTTATTTACTTTCAGAGAAGTTCATTTGTCACTTTTAAACTGACCAACTCTATTGGCTTATGTACCGTCTCTCCTGAAATTTGTGAAGGTAAGCAGGAGTGTGAAGTACAACAAATCAATATTTTTGGCTGCTGCCTTAATGAAAAGATGACTGCAGCATCCATTATAATCATTAGGATATAAACTGGGCCAAATTCATCCTGATATATGAGCAGGCTGGACTGCAAGCATGTCCGTGCTTTCAGCAAAATTCTGCTCAAATGCATTATTTTTATTTTTCTAAAATATTACATGTTAATGATGTTGCCCTGTGTGTTGAATGAGAGGTGATCTATCTCCGCCAAGCTTATTCAGCTTTTGGTGTAGGTTCCATAACAGGCTATTCTCCATTCTGGTCTATACAGTGGGTTGCAGTCAGTAAGCTTGGGAGTCTTCCTGTGTTGGTCCTTATGGATCCTTCTGCACAGTGTAAATGTGCAAATCTGGGCGCTGTTGTAGTTTGGTAAGAGTTGTACCATGGGGGTGAGCCTGGAATTCCCTTCCTGCAGTGCTGCTCTTTGCCTCATGTCATATAGAATTGGTTTGGAATATTGTTGTTACAGCATTTACTGCTAAATATGCCAGTTCATACGTGGTGGTAACCAGAAGTATAGCAAGTATTTGCCAGCTAGAAGTGTGAGTCGCTTCCAAATTTGCTTCAGTAGATTTACTTTCTATTTCCAGGAGTCAGAGGCAGTACAAGTCTGTAAATAAATAGAATGTCTCCTGAAGTAGTTTGCTGCAGTTCCTGACCTTTCAACTCCATCTGTGGTTTCCCACTACCTCAGATAAAAAATGAAATTTCTCATGGGTTTAGAAGTCAGTCATGATTCATAGCTAAAAATCTGGTTTCATACTTTTCTAGAGATCAAAAAAAAAATAGAGGAACTTTTTTTATTTATTGACTGTTAATATAACTGTCACAAACATGCCATTTAAAAACCTTGCACTGTGGAACTTGTAATATGATCCTTCTGTCTCCTGTTCAGAACCGCCTTTTTTTCTTTTTTTCTTTCTTTTTTTTTTTCTTTTTTCTTTTTTTTTTTTTTTTTTTTGTTTTTTTTTTTTTTTTNTTTTTGGTGTCATGTTCATTTTCTCAGAATCCAGATATGTAATCTCTTATAAAATATAGTGGTCTACAATGACAACTAGTCACTGCAGGCTTCTTCAAGTCAACAGAAGGAAACAAGCAACTGAGAAACATGATTCATTTCACCCTAATGTAAAAATACGAAATAAATTGGGTGAATCATGTTCTAAAAATGTGCAAAGGTCATTGTGAGACTAGCTCAGGTAGAGGTCTACACCGAGTGCCTTGCTTTGGTCAGGTGTAGCCCCTCTCTCTTAACTGTGAACAAGAATATATGCTGTCAGCCTTACTGCTAGGTAATTTATGACTCCTCTCTACCATATACATGGTTTTAATCTGATTTCTGGGTGCATTCTTAAGTACAGTTCTAGAAATAAAAAGTGGAAAAAAGGTTTTTAATAGTATAGAGGTGAGAGTAATGTAAATAATAGTTTATGATTTTTCATTTTCTTACAATATAGTGTTAGAGTATCCTACTCTCTATCTGTATAAATTGATCAATATCTGATATATTGATCTTGCAGAGGTGACTAGTAACCTTCCCCTTGTGCTACTGCGGTGCTGATGCCTTAAGTTTTAGCTTTCATATTTTTCAGTTTTTGTAGTGCATTAGTTTATAACTCTGAATTTCATGTAAAGTGCAAGTTCTCTTCGCAGTTTAGTTAGACAAAACAATCCTTTTCCAGCTCAAGAACCAAGGACACCGTTGCATCCTCAGGCCCAAGTATTAACAACAGCAAAACCTAGGAGAATGGGACTTCATAACCTGAAGTTGTAATTGGACAATTAATCCCAATATATAAATGGACCAAAATTTATAAAAGTGTGAAAAAATGTGACCTGTCGTCCACCTTGGGTCCATCTTGGGTAGAGCCACAGCTGGGCTCTTGTGCTGCCCAAGGTGTATCATTTAAGGCCTTTTAATGAATACCTACTTTATTCCTTTAACTCTGTCTAGCCTCTGTTCCAGGCAGCCTCTCAAGGCATCAGTGCTGCAGAGAAGCTGGAGCATTTCCTCTTATTTCGTACTGCTTCCCGCCTGGTGTGCATCTCCACTCTCTTTGCCAGTCTGCTAATTGCAGTTCCTTAGAAGAAAATTGTGTAAAACCCACTCTTGTATCTCCAGATTGTTGTGACAGAAAATGAGCAGAGATGTCTAAAAAATTTTGTGAGAGTGTGCTCCGAGTTTCCATCTAATAGTTGTGACTACTCTTGTGGAAATGTCAAAGGTCCTACACTGCCTAATTAACAACCTGGATTTTCTTAGCTCTGGTATGTACACCCTCATAGTGCTGATACCAGAGCAAAGTGGTGTGTTTTTGTTGTTTCAGGAGTTGGCGGTGAGTCCAACACATCATAAACATGGGTTTATGATTTCACCTGCCTTGGGAGACTAAATACCATCTATTAGAACCTCTTTTTTGGCTGCAGTGGAGATTTGCACAACTAGTGAGATTCCTGACTTCTTGAAAGGTTCAGTTGGATGAGATCAGGCCTAAGTGGTGGAATCCTCCTCATTTTTTGGTGATTTGCAGTTCAGCTAAACTGCGTTTTTACTCCATTCATCTCCACTCTAGTCTGGCATCTGTTTCTACATGTTAACGTAACAGCCTGGCACTCGAAGAGTTTCTGTATTTACCCTTACACTGCCCATGGATGTACTGGTAATAGGAAATGATCAAAGTGAGTTCTACAGGAGCAGAGAGACGAGAAAAAAAAAAATCATTATCTTCTGCTGCAGAGGCTTCTGTAGGGTTTGTCAGAGTTGGTGGAGCAGCATCCTGATGTGCAAGGAATTACTAACTCCACTGCACAGGTGTGAAAACTGAAGCAGCAAGTTTTTTACTTGTTCTCAGGAAAGCATAGAAACCATTTATGTCCCACTGAAATTAAACACAAAAATAAAACAGTGGTGTTAATGAAATGCTTATGGGATCTTTAATGTTCTTGCAAAGCCCATGAGCATAGACATTAGGAATGCTTTCAAAACTTACTAACTTTGTTTCCTAGAGCTGTTCAGGAAGCTGAGTCCCCTAGCTTTCATTAGAACTTTAAATTTAGGCATTAGCTGACACTGATTTCTAACCCTGTAAAGGACCTCTGATAAGAATGCAAGCTGTAGATGACCCTGTTAACTTAATATTTTTGGGTGTTTCAGCCCTGAAATTCACATTAGCAAGCCAGTCCTGTCTTTCACAGTGCTGAAAGATTAAAGGTACTGTTAAATGGAAGTGGAGTTCAAATTATTACAGATTCCATGGGTTTATTTATGGTGCTAAGGATAATGGTCTGAACTTCTATTTGGATGCCTCAAAAGTGATAGAAATTCCTGACAAACTGTTGCTAGACAAGGCAGTTGGTGCTGGAAAACTCTAATCATGGCTTCAAATGACTCATAATAGAAACTAGAAACACCAGATTTATATAGTTCATACAGTAAAACAGACCTGCCTGTACTGTTCCATCTATTTGGCAGAAAGAATGAATTTACTGCTTCAGACTCTTCTCATCTTGTTGCTGTCTCCTAAAATAGCTTTCAGTTATTGTGTATGCAGGTTGAAGGATACTTTCATTTATTACAATTTGAGTGGTTTGATAAATATTTATGTGGGACTATTGCTAGGGTTTCCTTGAAACAAAGTAAAGTAAAATGAAAATCATTTTACATGTTACATTTTACATGAAAATCATGATACATGTTTTTCTCCCTCAGTTGTTTAGTTTTATGGAGGCATTTAGGAACTAGTGGTGGATCCGGGTGGGGTCGCTGGCAGAATTTAATTCACTATAGCTTAGAGACACTAATATTACAGATGTTCTTCATCTTCCTGGAGAGTGTAGGCAAATTTCATTACCGAGAGCTAGTATTTTGGAGCCTTTTTATTATTATCACAGGCTTCTAAGCCCAGTTTTCAAGGTAACTTCAGGCCATACCCCAAGGGAAGTGCCAGTGGGTGGTGCTGGGAGGTGGCTTGGGAAAAGAGGGTCGCTCACAGGGGTGGCATTTGGAACAGGCACTTGTGACAAGATCATCAGCCCTCAGCCTGTCCATGGTGTCTCTCCTGAGCAGCCTCTCTGGGGAGGAGTGTGCCAGATGGATATCAGAGCACAGTCCTGGTCAAAACCTGGTCCGTCAGCCTGTATCCGTCTCAGGCAGGAATGGAGCATTCCTGAAAGCAGCTATTTCTGAGCCTGTGGAGCTGTGTTATCATTGTCCTGTGAGTTATCTCTGGCAGCTTTTAACAGTGGAAGTTGTTCCTTCATATAAGATTTCTACTTTTAGGACAACAATCACTAACGCTTTCTTTTTTTCTTTAAAATTACTTGTGGTAGAGAACTAATAATTTTTATACAAACTTTGTGTCTGTGTATTTATAATTTCCCTGTCATTTCTAGACATAAATTAGTAGAGAAACAAGGCTTGTCTTAGTTTCACTGGAGCAAATTTGTTTAACTTTTTTGTAATAACATGTACCCTAAAACGATGCATCAGCTTAGGAAAATATTTACTTTAAAAAGCTCTGAATATCATTCTGACATACTGTCAAAGTTTCTGAAGTGAGGCCAGTCATGCAGAATTGTTTTATTCAAGCTGTTCAGCTCTCTAGGCTTTATACCCCATAAAACAGCTCACAACATACAATTTTTATAGGTAGCTGTAATTTGCATGCTTTCCCTTCTTTGGAAAATGTTTAGAGAATCTCCTTTATTATTCAGGATGCTCCTGGTGATAGGATGTTTTGTCTCAATCGCCGAGTAGTTTATTTATTAATAAAGAAATGTGTAGTCTGTATTTCCTCCTGTCACCTTTATTACCCTTGAGAGATGTTTCCAAGAGCATTTTGTATTATATGTTCTGTTATTCTCTCTCTTAGTGTACAATCCCAGAAGTGACCTCTATATTAGCTCATGCATCATCATCCATTAAATTATACCCAGGTGCTCCTGCAGAAAGCTTATCTCCAAGGTGCCAACAAAGGGACCAAACCACAAGGTAGTGAGTTAGGTGATATTAGGGGGAAATTGACTTCCAGTGGCTGGTGTTCAGTCTGAGCACATGAGCACCAGCTTTATCCTGGCGTCACTTCAGACCATAAGCAGCACTTCATGGTAGCTCAGAGGAAACTGGAGAAAAAACCATTTTATCTGTTCCAAAGCACCAGTGGAAGCCAAGGGCATTGAGAGGCAATGTGGTTCATGGACAAGTGTAAGCTTACGAGCATATGGAGGGCAATATGAGCACTCCTCTCTTCCAGGGATATACAGAGGAGGATGTTTGGACAATGTCTAAGATTACATGGAGCCATTTTGTTGCACTGCCTAATCCTTTCCTACTGTAACAAGTCCAAGAGAGAGAAATCTCAGCTGGCCAGTAAATTGAGGACACATTTTGCTGTCTGACCTTGCAGCAGGTTGTGTGGCTTTTTAGGGAACAGTGGAGCTGGACAGAGTTAATCAGGAATTTGTGGGGCTGGTTTGGAGTGATAACACTGGACTGATCACATATCTCTTCCCCTGCTTGAATATGTGGGTAGGATGAAGGATTTACCTTGGAAGCTGGATTAAGGGGTACTTTTTATAAAGCTGATTGCAGTTCAAGGACTACAAGTAATGGTTAATCAGTCAGTTGCTTGGAGAGCTCTTCCAAGCTTTTATTGCTCTCATTGCTAAAAACTGTGTCATATTTTAAAGCTGTTTGGCTAATTTCAGTATTCAAGTCTTGGAACTTGTTAGGTGTTTGCCAGCAAGGTAAAAATAAAATAAAATTAAAAAGCCTTTCTACTGTCAGATCTCTTTGAATTCACATATACATGTTTACCTGAAAATCGATATTTGGAGATGAGCTTCTCCATGGAACAGATTCTTTTAATCTGTAGTCTGCTGTTTAATGTAAACATCTTTATTGCATTTTATACACTTATGGTGTCTTATTAGCATTGAAGTGTTGCCAGTAAGAAATAACCGAGAGAAAACCAAACAGAGAGTGCATATGGGGAGGGGGTTTTCATTGCAGTTGGTTCACATTAGGTGTTTGCACTAATACATCTCTGTGTATCTCAGAGTGAAGCTGTCCTCTGGCATTGGCCTGGTCATTTTGTCCGTGGTGAACAAAAGGGGTAGATCCAGTCAGCGGTGGTAAGAAGTTTGTCACAAGTGTTGCTGCAGTGTTCCATCAGAGTGGGAAGTGTGTGAAGGTGTAGGACCGTGCTTTGTTTCCTCCGGGCAGAGGGCTGTGGTACATCCCAGTACATCCCCCACCTAAATAACTGGGAATATCAGGGCATGCTGTGGCACTTACCTGCCCCTCCATTGAGATACACATGTTGATTTTTTGCTCTTAGATGTCTCAGCTTTGCAGCTGTTACCCACTGGAGACAGTCTGGTTGCCACAACCCCCTCAAGAGGGAGGCAGCCTGAAGCTGCTTCTCTTAGGAAATTGTTTTTCAATTACTTTGATGATAATCTTGGAGTTGAGCAAAATGTGCTCACTGTATGTGAGCAACAATTCTTCAAGGTGATGGATGGGGAAAGGTGAGAGTAATCTCATTGTGTATAGTTTCAACAGCTCTCTGTTTCCACAGTGTGATGGCAAGGTCTGCATGTCTTTCACAGCTGAAGCTTTTGGTTTTTCAGTTTTGCTAAAATATGCATAGCAAATTAATTTCTGAGTTTAGATCTTTGCAGCCCATAATGAATTATGTGCATCTTTATTTGGGGATTTTTCATCCTCATTTGAAAATTTTACTGAGAATTTGTGTTCTGGAAATGTAACTTTACACAAAGGTGATTAAAAATGGTTTTGCTTCTCACCAGTGGTTCATTTTATAAGGAAAGATTTGGCAAAAAGAAGAAAATAAACTGTTACTGTGAATCAGTTAATTTTTTTTTTGCCCAAAAACTTTATTTTTACAAGAGAATAACTATGGGATTTAATTAAATTTGCCAGAATACTTCAGAGTCCTGGAACACCTTTCATCTAAAGTACACAAATTATTTTCCACATTTTAATGAAGGAAGCTCTTTGATGTACAATGCTTATGTAGTTTCCATTTTACTGAAAGGTGTAGATAAGTTAATTGTTTGAGATGTTTTTCCCTTTTTTGGAAGGGGGGAATGACAATGCACAAATTCATTAAAAGCCATGGGAACTTCAGGTGTTTGGCATCTCCATGATGAAGCTGTACTTAGCCACAGCAAACAGTGGTGAATGGGACAGATTCTTCTGAGTCCCAGCATGTCATTCCATGTGAGACCTATCTTCTTACATGGTGCAGGATCTTGGAGCTAGTTTTAAAAGGGCTGGTTTTACCGTTTCTTTTTGAGATATTTAGTAAGGATGAACTGACTTGGTTTGCTCTGCTCTACTTCCACTTGAAATGTTAGTTTGTTTTGGTTTTTTGCTTTGCTTTAATTATCATTTAACAGTAACTCTTTGATGATGGCAGGTTGCAGTGTAAGCCATCATCAGTGATTAATGCAGCTTCCTTTGGGGTGATAACTTTCTGTTTTGCTCTGGGGGACAGAGCAGTGAGATAGGCACAAGTACCAGCAGTAAGGGTCAGTCCAGGGATAACCAGAGTCCCTGGCCTGCCCAGAGGACTGGCAACTGGATAGAAACCTCAGGTGGCTTCTGGGTGGCACTGAGTGCTCTGACTGGCTGTGGGGGCCTTCCCAGTATGGGGCAGATTTCCCAGTATGGAGCAGCCTCCTTCACTTTACCCTCTCCCAGCACAGCCCTTCAGAGACACTTGCCTTGTTCTTCTCTTTAAGGAAATCCTGAAAACAGCAGATTGAGCCCCTGTGAGCTACTGGTACAACTTCCATTGGAAGCCTAACAAACATTTAATGTGCTATTTCCACTCCTGCAGTACCCGGGTAGGGCAGTTTGTTCCGTGCCTTCTGTACCTCAAATTAGTGGTGCCTCGTCTTCTCCACGAGGAGCAGTTGCACCAGCCATTTGCTGATGAGATGAGAGGCTTTTTGTGAGTGTGTGGCTCCTTTGCAACCTAGCGTGGCTCTGCCTTTAATGAGGTATCTTCCTTTTTGGAACATTCAGTGTGGGCAGCAGTTCAGTGTGGGCAGCAAGCTGCTGCTGAGGTACAGAGTGTCATGCTGGAGACAAGCAAAATAATCAAAAAAGGAAGATTGTGCCCATAGTGACATTTGTGGAAGAGATGGGGGCTGTTCATGAGGCAGGGCCAGGACTGGCATTTAGCTGTGCTGGCTAAACGGTAAATAGCAAAATCTGTTTCATAAACGTGACTTAATGAATTTAGGACTGCTGATTCTAAAGTTTGTCCCTCCATCAATTTATTGTCAAAACCCATAGCAGCTCCTCTCTAAAAATGGAAGGTAATATCTAAATACTGTTGGAATTTTCTCAACTATAAAGACTGATTTTGTTGATGCTGGAAGTGGAAAAAACCATTCAGCTGGTGGATGTTGCTGGCTGTAGCTATTGCTGCATTGCAAAATGCTCTACTCTTATATTGTTGGGAGCGCAGAAGGGTTCCTGTTGTCTTTGTGTAAACATACCAATGTTTAAAACTTTTTGCATATGCTTCTATTCTTTCATGGGGATTTCCTTTAATTGCTTAATCTCTCATAATGAACATTAATCTGTCACTGGCAAAGATAAAATCCAGCTAATTCTCAGAAAATCTGTTTTTCTTTCTCTTTACCCACAAATTAAAACTTGTCTGATAACAGTTGGAAGCTCTATCTAGACATTGAAAGTAATCAGAAATAGCTGTGTGGTCACACTGTCAATTGTAATCCAGTCCACTTTAACAAGAGGGTTTGGACTTTTCCTGGAGGGAATGGACTGATCCAAGTCCCTGGGGGGTATGGGAATCTCTGGTAAAGGGGCCATGGATTCTGTTTTTCTGGTCACCTGGATCTAATAGAGACAATCCTACTGGTGGGGTTCTGAAAGGGTTGATGTATACACAAAAAAAAGCCCCAACCAAGCAAACTAACAACAAGCTTTTGCAACCTGAATTGTTTCTGAAGAATCCCATACTTGCAATTAAAAAAGGCTGTGATTGCCACTCCCTTTATACCTGGCATTTATCTGTTCTGACAGCAATAGAGACAGCCCATTCCTGGTCCTGCATGGTGTTTCCTACTACATCCCCTCAGTGGCTCTATTTTTTCCCACAGCCACTGGTGAACCAACTCAAGAAAGCTATGAGGGAAGAACTCATCTGTTTTTTTTGAGGAAAAGAGGAGGGGATCAGCTCCCTGGTTGCATTTATGGGCCTTGCAAACACAAGTAATTTTGGTGGAGTTAGACAAGGAGATCAGGTGCAAAGCTAAGTATTGCATTGCCCTTTTGATGCTTGTGGGTTTGGGAACATCTGTGCACAGAGCTTCAGTGGTGTAATTCATGTTATTGAAATTCATACTGAGGCACTTTAGACATTTACTTGTGGAAATTCCCTGTTTTGTAGAAGTTGCTTGGTGAGAGTCGACCTGATAAACCAGAAATGAATTTAGCAGGATGGAGGAATGCCTTGGAAATAACAGATGCAAGAGCTACTGCTTTGTCCTGGCATTGGGGTGGAAGAGGCAGTTGTGATAGTGTGAGCAGGATGTGTGCTAACGTGGGGATTTGGTGTGTTAGCAGACTGGGATGCTTATTTGCACATGTTTCTATGGTGTGGGTACCTGAGCCTCGAGCTGAAATCACAAGTCAGAACAACGATCAGATGGCTAAAGCTGCTTACTGCATGTCACAGAGAGAGAGACAGAATCCCTCTGGCAGTATAACTAACCTTTTCATGCCTCACTTTACCTGTCTGTACAATAAGTCTAATGATCATCATATTGTCAAAGGCAGTTTTATGCCAGTTGTGATACTTGCATGATTAATGGCTTTAAAATGCTGTGAGTGATTTTGATGGAAACACGTATCAAAATGCAATGCAGCAACTGGGTAATGCAGTCACTCAGTATTTGGAGGGTGTTAAAAGAGAAGTCCCTTCAGGAGTCACTTCTTCCCAGTTCAGTCTCCCAGGAGAACTGTAGAATCACAGTGACCTATTTATGCCAGTACATTTATTCCAAATAATTAACAATAGAAATGTTACATTGACTGCACTGGACATACACAAGAGCCATGTGCTCTGCTTGCTCAATTCTTCCTTTCAGCCTTCCAGGGGTGAGTGATGCTTCAAATCCTGGCTCACTGCAGTGCTGGGTGGAAACAAAATGCTAAATAAATTTCAGGATCAAGTGAGACAAATCCTTACTATTGCTCCCTGCATGCCATAATTGCTGTGTCTCTGTTTGACCTGGCCAAGGGGCTGACTGTGGCTTTGTGTAACAACCATTCTTCCCAGTTGTGGAGCTGATAGCCATAGAGGGATAGAGCTGTTGAACTTTTGCCTTGGGAAAGCATTCCTTGTAAGACACAATGGGAAACCATTTTGGTGGACTCAAATTTTTGGAGTTACACATCTGGCTTTCAGGTGCCATGGGAGAAGGCCACTCCAGTGTTCCTGAGACAGGTAATACTTTTTGCGATACCGTACGTAATTTATTGAGGGTACATGCTAAGAAGGGGCTCTGCTATTACCCAGAATTTTTGTGTCACATTATCCCCCAGAAAGCAGGAGGACCTCCAGCCCCCAGCATGCTTGGCTGCAGGACAGGAGACAGCAAAACATGCCAGAAATGTGCAGGTTTTGTGTCCATGCTGTGGATGCAATGTGAACGTAGCAAGGAGGGAAAGCTGTAGATGAGAACAAAGCACAGCAGACACTCATTTGAAGATTCTCTCGCATTACCTAAATAAATAGTCCCAGCAGCTGCTGGCTAACTTGCCTACTTAGAGTATTTTCCATGTCAATAAGGAGCACTGCCACGGTGTCCTCATTTTAAATCCAGTGTGAGGCTCACCAGAAGTGACAGAAATGAATCTGAGCTACTAATTCCCATTTTAGGGTTTTTTGGCCAGGAAGTTTGAGGCAGCATGCAGAAGCTGGGGAAGCAGATTAATGCTGCCTGCAGCACATGGTATTTTGGGTCAAAGATGTCCTGAATGAAGACGTGTCTACCAAGGCTTCACTGCCTTACCAAAATATTTGCTGCTTTGTGTGTCATAGAAGGTAGTAGTAGTTTTTGGGAAGCATGCTCTACCATCTCATATTCCTCCCATTTTGATTTAACTTATGACTTCTACCCCACAAGCAGAATTGCAGACCTTTCCTTTCTTTGATGTGATGCTTGACCTGTTTTTCTTGGCTTTTTATCTTCTTGTGGAAATGTCTTTCTTCCCAGTACAATCTAAATTCCAAGCAATTCCCTATCAAACCCCTGTTGTCTCTACCTTGCACTGCTTTAACTCCAGAACCAGTTGAGTGGGTTTTTTTCGGTTTTTCACTAACTGGAGCTAAGCACAAGACTGGAAATCTTCCTAAAGATTTCAGGAATCTGTCTTGATTGGGAATAATTTCGTGTGCCAGTGTCATAGCCTGACTCATCTACATGAACAGGGCGAGGTAATGCAGAGAAGTATTTTTTTATTTAATAGAGGTACCTAAGGTTTAGGCAAACACAAATATTATTGATGCTACAGCCTTGGCTGAGTTGCTTGATGTCACTGAAGTTTATTTATTTATTTATTGAATTACATGTTCAAACGACGTGGAATCTTTGGGATAGAAAATATTACAAAGACTTCAAAGAGTTATTAGAGTACATGGCAATAAAAAAAAGATTACCCTATCCGTAATCATTCATATATTATCTTTTTTTGTGTGAAAATGGCTTTGTGTTTCTAATCAGCCAGAAAGGAAGTCGGTCTCTTGGTAGTGATATTGCTAATGGTGATAAGCAAACGCAACGTGGAAAAAGGCGTGCTGAAAGTAATGTTCCCTGGTCCTTGTCACCAGCCTCTGTTTTGACTTTTTCATTTGTGCTGGCAATGAGTGATGTCAGGAGTGTCTCCTGGGCAACATACTGCCTGAGTGGTGTGATTTATGGTCCACTATTTTAGAGAAACTGCAATATTCTGCTTCTTACTAAAGAGAGCTTTAAAAACATACAGAAGTTGGGAAAATATTATCTGTCTTTTAAAAACAAGATCTGTGAACAGATGTACGCATCTATTCTGTCACCATACAGATGGGCAGAAAACATTTAGTTGTCATGGCAACAAAATGTATAGTGCCACAAATGAAAAATAAATATATAAAAGAAAGGTATTTGTCTTGCCAGTTGTTACATTATGGCAGCAGCTGCTGAATTTGAGTTTTATTGTCCTGAAACTTCAACAGAAAATCCTCCAGACCACGTTTCTCCTTATTGCAGTATTTGTATCCTGTAGGCTTCCTGCAATTTGCCTTCAGAGCTCTTTACTCTGGGAGGCACTGGCATTTTCATCTCTAGTTTTTTATTTAGATGTGGTTTCTCTCTTGAATGAGCACAGGGCAGTAAGCAGTAGGTGGATATCTTTGTTCTCATGAAGCAGCTCCTAGATGAATTAACGTTTCTATTTTGTTGTTAACTGAGATTTCCGTATTGCTGAGCATGATGGGTTGTACCCTTGATATTAGGGTGAAGCAGGAACTGTTTGGCTGTCATCAAAATTCCTGTGTATCTGTATATAAAGTGAGCAGAAGAAAATAATGTAGCCTATTTGTGTTATTCATCTAGATATTCTATTCTGAAAAAATCAGTCTTTGAAAATGAAATGACGCAATTGAAATGACTGTGTCATGGTGGTGGCCAGGTCACCTCCCATCCACATGGAGCTGAGCTGTGCCAAGGCCCCGCAGCCCTGTGGCACTGATGGGCCTCGAGGGTGGCCTGGGATGCTCCATGATGTCCAAAACTGCCCTGCAAGCACCCACTGGGCCTGCCCCCGTGCCATTGCAGGGTCCTGCTGTTTTACCTGGGGCACGAGTATTAGATGCCAGCAGGAATTACAGTATTTGGCAATGAGCACGTGAAGGAATAGTAGCAATTAAGTGACTGTCAGTAGTAAACTCAGGGCCATCATCAAAAGTCCTTTTACTTCTGCGTCTTGCTAGATGCTTTAGATTGCTTTTTAAACTGTTTTCAAAACAAAAAAAAAGTGAGAATTGCTGGTACCACCTCTCTGCTTTGTTGGTTTTGTATAATATTGTGATTGCAATTGTTGAGAGTGCATCCTCTTGGTCATTGCAAATGAAGTGTGTAGCCAATTCCATGTAAATGACCTTTTTTTTTTTTTCTTTAGCTACTTGAAGCAG
>VYXD01014911.1:809546-838734 GCA_013397195.1 Hylia prasina | reverse complement strand
AAAAAAAAAAAAAAAAAAAAAGGATTTTTGGGATTTTAGGATTAGTTAATGTATTTACCCAGCCTTCAAAAGGTAATTTTGATGGGATAGAGAGATCTTGTTTACAATATGTATGTATAAAAAGATTAAAAGGAATTAATTTAACTGTGTAAAATTATAAGTAATTGCCTGCCTTCTTCTGTCAACCTGTCCTACCGTCCGTTGAGTGGCACTTCCTATTTCTACTTTTTCTTAATCTTCAATTAAGTAGAAAGCTTTCTCCCATTTTTTAATTCTGTCTTTTATTTCTTTCCAAAGCCTTCTCTAGCAAATTTGTGCTTAGCCTGGTATGTCCTCTCTTCCTGTCTGTCTGTCATGCATTCTTATTTCCTGCCACCAACACTGGCCTCCTATTTAGCTGAGTGCTTTTAACCCAATGAAGCCAGTGGGATTTAAATACCTGAGTGTTTTGGAAAGGGATTAGCTTTACTGAACTCAGCCCTTTATTATGAAAGCAATGCTTCAGTCTACATCTACAGTTCTGTAGATGAAGAGCCGAGCCAGAGGTAGAAAAACCACTGAGAATAAAGATGTGCTTGCAGTCAGTTTGCAGCCTTTGAAGAGGCTTTTTTAAAATATGGTTGAGGCTTTTAAATTTGTCTGTACATCCAAATGCCTATTTCCAGAACTCAAATCCAGTGAACCATTCAAAAGAGTGGTCCATCCTGCTGGGTCCCTCTTCTCCTCTTCACCAGCACAATACTGTTCATACCTAAGGAGAAGAAATCACTGAGCCAGGGGGAAGAAGTTAACAGTCAGCTTTGCCTTGTCATAAATGCCAATATTTTGATTTACATCACCTAACAAGAAAATGTACTTTTTATTTTTTCTTCTTTAGTATGTTATCAGAGCTATTACTGCCATTTCAGACTGGCCCAGCCTTGGCCAGTGGCACATCCATCGTGGAGCTGCCTGACATTGGCTCTGCTAGCCATGGGAGAAGTTTCTGGCACTGTCTCACAGAAGCCACTCTTGTAGCCCACCCCACTACGGAAATCTGGCCATGCAAACTCTATACACCTGCCCGTGGTGGGAGGGTTGGAAATAGGTCTTTAGTTTAAAAAAGCATCCTTAAGGTGCCTTCTGGTCCTAGCCATCCTGTGATTCTGTGATTCTAATTTTGCCCAGCAGTAGCTGACAATTTCTCTGCCTCTTCCATTGGGACAATTCCCCCAGTAGAGCACAGCTCATTTTTTTGGAGGCGTCTGCCATGGCTCTTGCTCCATTTGCAGTGCGACAGACTTCAGCAATATTCCACCTAGAAAACTTCCACCATTATTTTTCTCTCTGGGTGCATATTACTTGTGTGATCACTGGGTCTGATCTCACTTGTGCGTGCTAGAGCTTGCTGCCTTCTTAAAACTGTGCATGCAGCATGAAAAGATTCATGGATATGAGCCCTTGCTAGTTCACAACCGGTAAATGAGCTAATGATGATACATCTTCCCCTCCCTGCTGCACTCAGAATTTTTATTGCAAGGCCAGTGTCATTTGTTTTCATCTCTAGCAAATCCTCCCTACATCCTTCTCCATCCTAATAATTTCCTTTGAAAAACACCTACTGCAGTGACCTCCATTTGACTATGAAATTGAAGCACTAATCAGCAGGGCTGGTATCCAGGAGGTTTTGTAAGTGTTGTATGGTACAGACCCCTTTCCAACTACATTAGCCACCAAAAGGCAACACTTCCAAGCAATACAGACCCAGATACTTTCTTACATGAACTTTGGTCTCAGTATCAACATCCCTTCTTAGAAGCAAATTTAAGAAGACAATTTGAGTGTAACTGTTAGCAAAATACAAAGTTCATCACTAATCTAACGCAGGCTAATAGGTATCATGTAAGGTTGAAGAGATTAAAGGGAAACATTTTCCAGGCTTAGGAGCAGCCTGCGTGGGTTTTTCCATGTGAAAATTTTAATTATGGATCTTGATGTCCTCTGGTTCTGCCTGAACAGTGAGCCCTGCCATGAGTGTCTGCTTTATGAATGGCACTTCCACATTCCAATGGCACTCAAAGCTGTCATAAATTCCTATTTTAATGTCAAATGCTTGGATGTACATAGCTCCTCTTTCAAGTAGGAGCCAGGATATGAAGATTGGAGTGCATGCCTCAGTGGAGGAAGATTTTCTGAATTTTGGAAGGTGACTTGGACAGGTCATGCTCTTATCTAAAGAAATGGATTTCAGCTGAATTTTGAAAAGGACAAATGTGTGTCTGCATTATGTATTTATTACTTAATGTCAAGAAGCAAAATATGGATTTGGCAGATCTCTGTAATAGATGTCCATAAGTGATTCTAGCAGTCTTAAGCTGAATGAAAAAGCAGATTTGTGGACTAACATGTCTGTAAAAGGAATTATGTTTTGACTTTGTGCAAGATTTGTTAAAATATATTTTTGTTCTGTTTGGGTAGTGGTGCATTGGATAAGTACATGTGTGGGTGTACAGAAGCCTGCTGAATGGTGTATTTTTTAAAAAGCAACAATTCAGTTCCTGAGGTTTTTTTGAGTACATGACAAAATGGTAAGTTTCAGTCATCATAATTACTTTGACCTTGCAGGTAATTTAATGATCTGCCTGACCCCTTGCATTATGACCTTAGGCCCCCATTTTAAATGTCCCAAGTGTGGGGACATTTATTCCGGAAGATTTTTATTAGTGCAGGGATGTGTGGCTGTGTTTGGACAGCAGGTAGAAATTCATGCTACTTTTTCTTACAAATATTTTTGGACACAGTCAGTATGTGGAATGCTTCTCTGCTCCCTGTCACAGGAAGCCTTCTCCCTTCTCACCATCCATCTTGGGGCTCCCTTCGTGTCCAGAGACTGCCCCTTTTTCACACATTGCATGCTGGACTGATAAAGGAGGGTTTCCTTTTTGCCACTTTGGTCCCTTCTTCCTCAGCCTCATCATTACTTCAGTGATGTCTCATTGTCTGGCATTGTGACAGATAAACCTTTTTAACACTCAGCTGATTCAGAGAGCTGAAGCTGAATCCTGACATATGCTTGGCCCCTCCCTAAGACCATGTTTAGAGCTGCAGTTCATGCATTTTTAAAAATAATTATATTTCTACCACATTAGGAGGCCCCCCTCCTTTTTTTTTTTCCCTTGTCTTCATACCTAATTAGTCATTCCCTAAGTAAATACTGTGATGCCTCACAAATTACTTGCACCGTGAGGGAATACAGTTCTCTGTCTCCTAAATACAATCTGTTTTGTGCTTCATGGGAGTGATGGATTTGTCTCACAGATAAACTTACTGAGAACATTTTTCATAACTTCTTAGCTTGAGGCATGCTCATGTTTTGAATCAAATATCGCATTTTTTAAGGTTTCTCTTTTTTGAAGGCCATCACTGTCTCATTTCTTGAGGGATGGGGTGGAGTTTCCTAGTGTTTCTGCTGATGGTGGCCTTAGTACTTTAAGGGTCCCATTCTCCTTGTTTAAGCTGGTTTGAGTTGGTTATTTCTTCTGCTGCAGCAACATAGTATAATTTTGTAGCTTTTTGGTACTTTCTGGTTGACTACCAATTCCTTGACTTGAAAAATGTTGTATTTCAACTTCTAATGTCCTTTGTATGTTTAACAGTTCGCAGATACGTCTGTAACTCTCAGCTCTCTGGGTTTAGCTGGAAGGAAACACTCTCCATTAGATAAAGCTAATCAAATGATGAAACTCCAGTCACACTTTGAACTCCTAATTTAATGAAAAAATCACCTGAACTATAAAGTGCGTAATTATGCTGATTTTCATGACATTTGGGTCACAATTGGATTCTTCCTTGTGTACAGATGACATCAATTAATACCCATTAGAGTTTTCTGGTAAGCTACAGATGTAGGAGTGCTCTTTGAATAAATGGGCTTTAATTCATGCTAAACTATGAAGTGAGTCTTTCTCTATTACTACTACTGATCAGATACCTGGAGATTTCCTTTTTTGTCTTAATGCTAGAAGGCTCTACCCTGGAAAGTTCTTTCAACTGGGAATATGAATTCTCAGAGAATAAGTATTTTGAGATTAAAAGAATATTTTCAACTAATTAAAATTCCATTGACATGGAAATACAGATTTGTATGGAATATTCATGGTATTCATTTCTGTATTGTTGAAAGAAGACAGCCGCTTCTGTGTTTATACCCTAAAAGTTTGGCAGAGCAACAGAGATACAAAGTTCCTGGGCTAATCTTCATTGTTAATGTCCAGAATGAACGGGGCAATGCTGCCCATTTTCCATGCTAAAGCAGATCTGTCTTCTCTCCTGGAAGGGTGTGCTAGGTTGGGTGGTAGGCTAATGTGAGTGCTGAAACTGGAGTGACTTCACAGACAAATACTGTTCAGGCCATTTCTTGGCAAATTCATATGACAAATAAATTAAACTTTGTACCATATGGCAAGAGGTAAAAAAACCCAAAAAAACCAAAAAAAACCCAAAAAAACAAACAAACAAAAAAACCCGAACAAACAACAAAAACCCACAAAACCCACCCAGTTGAGATAGGAGAGTAAGGAACCATGTTTCTGGTGTCATGTTGCACTTACATGAGCATTTTGCCCCTTTAATACCTTTTAAAGAAATTGCTACTTCTATAGCATGCAATACATATGGAGTATGTAATAGGGTTATATGTGTATATACATACATATTTTATATATGTATAAATAAATATATGCAAATTGCATAGTAATAATATTCTTTAAGGTTTTTAATAAATCTCTCTAGGAGATACTAAATTTTCTCTCTTCAGTGTCGTGTTTTGAACTTAACTCCTTCCTCTGCTATGTTTTTATTCTTTGATATTTCATTAATTCTGACTAAATTCTATTAAATTAGAACCATAGTTCTTTTTTCTGCAGAAATGCTAATAAAAGATGGCATGCCATATTTGGGATTTTTATTGAATTTAATTAATAACAAAGTGAGCTAATCAGGTAACATTCACCTTGAACTTTTTCCTTTAAAGGAAGATAATTTCTCATCTCTTGCATTTTTTTATGAGGTGGAAATTTTCCAAGCACATTCTGACAGCTACATTTGAATATCTTTGTAGAGTGTAGTTAAATATTCTGTAAGCACTGCTGCTTAGTGATCTAATGAGCACAATACCAGTCTCTTGCTGCATTATATCACTGATTCTTTACAGTCAAGAAATGCATCTGGATGCATTCAGCATGTAGAGCTGTTATCAATTTGTGTTATTTAATATGATAGGAAATAATGTTTTTAAACAGTTAAGTGCTGACAAATTATATTTTTTAAGGTTGAGTGCTTTTATTTTTTGTACCCTAAAGAAGCCATTCATTTTAGGGCATTTGGTAGAAAACTGTATTGGTGTCGTAAAATAATGGTTTTGTTTCACAGCCATGTGCTAGTTTATATTGTAGGTTAGTGCATATGCAAAAATATTCACTCTTTCCTTAATGCAGTAACTGAATGTGGATTTTACTGGAGTGTTGCCAGCCTCAACCTACTTTCTGTATGAACTATTAGGACAAAAGAAACTCCTTAAAATAGGTATTCAGAACATGATATTACGGATGTAATTCATAAAGCAGCAAGAATTATTTCAAGAAGAAAAAGTAAGGCTGTATAAAATTACACTATAAATCTCAAGCTGGGGAGGGGATGAGGGGGAGGAAGATGTCAGAAGGATGAAGAAATTACCCTGGTCTTCAGGAAGAGAAATAATAATCCAACACTGAGTGTCTTTGAAAACTTCACCCTCAAGTATTCATATACTCATGACTGTGCCTGGAACACTGCACACTGAAAGTGCATTAAAAGAATAGGATTAAGGTGAGGAAGTCAGAAAACTTGCAAGTTGGGGAAATACCGGTGTGAATCTAGTCTTTCCACTCTGCATTGCCAGTTACTCTTTAATTATATCATTAATGGTAGAAGTAGCATTTTTGCATGGTCTGTATTATTCAAAGCACAATATTTTGGGGACTGTTCATGACTTTGCTTTTTCCTTGTCTTTTATTTACTGTAGCCCAATTCACTATTTTTTAACATATTTTTAAACAAGATAAATTCCATTTTATTTAGCTCATACTCCCTTGATGCTCTTCACTCCTCACTCTAATATCTTTTTTTTTTTTTTCCAAGATGACTCTGACCGGCTGTGGAAATCGTGGGTTAGGATTTATCTAGACTTGAGACTTGTAAGTGGGGACCTGTGGGCATGATGTCAGGCATTTCTGAGTGTGAACTTGCATTTGGCCAGCTGAAGGGCTGACAGGGCCATTTCATATGTCCCAGCATTGCCTACCCAGTCTCCTGCTAGAAATATAGAGGATCCATGCATGATTTCTGTCATAGCTGTCAGTCCCTTGAGGATGCCTCAGGTGATATGCTGAGGAACCTTAAATGGCACTAAATGACAGCGTGGAGGGAACTGGTTTTTCAGATGTTCATTGAGCAGGAGGGGAGCGTAGGTGTTTGGCTCACGTCGAGACACCTACATTTAAGAATCTGAATCTGAACTTGGACTGCATCCCTGGTAATAATGTTAATAACACATTGCAGATGGGAAACAGAGGCACAAAGAAGTTAAAACAGGAAATACACAGAAATTTCATGGTCTGATTTTTCAGAAAATACAACCACCTGTATTTCAAAGCATGTCAGAAAACTGCAGAACCTTTTAGATTAGGAGGTCCTCTAGCCCATCCTCTTGCTCCAGCTTCGTCTAACCTCAGTGTTGGGTCCAGTTACTCCAGCAGGCCTTGTCCAAATTGGTTGAGCAAATATCTCTGGGAAGGCTGTTTCAGAGCTTAACCACACTTCTGGGAATGAGTTTACACTTAGTTCCAACAAAGGTTTATTTTGCTGCCACTTGTGACTGTTTCCTCTCTGTGCTTTGTCTTCTCTGCAGGCTCTGTTTAGGTGTGAAGACTGCAATGAGATTTCCCTCTGCCACCACTAACCTTTTCTTCCCAATCTATACAGACCAAGTTCCCTTTTCTTCTTCTCATCCACTGCGTGCTTGGGCCCTCTGACAGCCTTACTGGAGAGACATCATTTTGTCACTGGGGCACTGGCACTGGGGACTCTAAAACTGGGCCTGCTGTTGCATCACCACTGCATGGAGACACTGCTGGCTTGTTCTGTGTTACCCACCAGAACCACCAGGACTTTCTCCTCTGACCAGCTCCCATTGGGCTCCAGGGGATGCACAGCAAATCCCAGTGCAGGCTTTTATTCATTGAAGTCTTGGGTGGTTCTTGTCAATTGTTTTCATGTCAGGTAATCTTCCATATTACTGCAGTGCCTCTGAAGAGAAGCCCTGCTGTCCACAATATCCACCTTTCCTTCTAAACTGGTGTCATTTGTGAACGGGGTGAAGCTGGTTTTATCCACCACCCAGGCTGTGGCTGAACAACAACAGTTGCAGTCCTGACCTTTTAGGATCCCTTGTCGCAATGAACCCCTGGGATGTGTGATGAGCCGGACCACTTGGAACTACAGATCTCTGTTATTTCTGTCCAGCAGTCCAGCCAGTTACTTCGCCTTGTCCACTTGTCCAGTCCAAATCCCCTAAATTATGCTGCAAAGACTATGGAAAACCGTACTGAGTTGTGTTTGAAGTAAAGCTTTGATTTGGCCATAGTTACATCCGCCATGAGCACTAAACCTATAACTTTAGCTGTCTTCCAGCTGAAAGAGAACTCCACCCACCTCCTGTTTTTTTTAGAGGACAGTCTGTTGTAGATGCTCAGCATGGTGCCTCCATGCAGATCCAGCACTGCAGGCTCAGCTGGCAGCCATGCCAGCACCTGCTTGAATGACCTGGATCCCACTCGTGCATCCCTGCATGTTCCTGGTTGGCTAGGAAGGCCAACTCGAGGCTGTTCTTACCCTTGCAGAACTTTTTTCTTGGCTGGCAGCTCCTTACACTGCCTTTTACTGAGCACGTTTTGCTCACTTCGTCAGCATGGGATGCCCTCCCTGATCCTCCTTTTTTGACTGGGCTCCACCCTGGGCAGCGGCAGCCTGGACCAAGCTCTCCAGAAACTTTGGTTACATCTTTATACCTGCCTGCTGCTGCTGACCCCTTTTCCATTGTGAATCATGGAAACTTTTAAAAAACATTTTAAAATTGTTTTCACCAATGCAGTTCTTGAATGTGTTATTAATTTAAGCTGAACTGTAGGAAAAGGTTGAGTTGAAGGCTGGTATGTGGCATAGAAGACTTAGTGAAGAAAAGCTTAGTAATAGGGTAAACTTTCAAACAAACAAACAGAGATACTTCTAAAATTAATTTCAAGCAATTTTAATGTCAGCACTGCAGCCCAACTATTTTAGCCAAGCTAATAAAATGTGTTTATAAAATGGGTTGTGTACACTTACTTTATGATGTGAATACAGTGCCAAGGATGAGGACTTCCCGTTTCGCGAAGAGGCAGTTTCCCTAAGTTATATGTAGAAATGAACTGCTTTCAGTGATGGCTGTGAAATGTAATGATTGCAAGGGAAAGCAGACATGGCTGCAAAGATAACGTTGAACTGAAAAGGTGACTTGTGATGCTTGTAATGAGAGTTTTGATTAATCAGCAGATGGATTCTTTCCTATTAGATGTTACTTGAAATAGTCACATTTACTAGAAAACTTCTTCACAGTGGAATGAGGATAAGTGTCAGCACACTTTGGTTTTATCCCTCATAAATTTCTAATACCTGCTATTAGCGCATCTCTGTGGAGTACAGGCTTGGTCTTAGTCCCATGGGGTGGGAGGGGTCAAGCTCTGCCTGTCTGTGGGAGCCAGAGTGCATCAAAGAGAAGTTTATTTGCAGCCTAGTTGGATTAGGTATTTGACTTACTGGCATTGTGTTTTGCCAGTCAGATGGTGTAGGGCGTGTTCACTTGTCATTTGTCTAGAAATTGCCTGCTGTGTCCAATCCCTTGAGCTTCCTCTGCAACAGGATCTTCTGAGGATGGTTTGCCCTCTGGAAAGGGCTCTCTGTTTACTCTGAATGCACAGTGTGTCTATCAGACCAGGTTGCACCAGACACCAAACTTTTAGGCATGCAAGGATAGTTGAAGAGAAGTTTTACCCTTAAATAAAATATAAGCTGACTTCCAGGACTGTGGGAAATAACACCAGTTTTATTGCTTAACATCTGCCTTTTTCATTAGGAAGCCAGACCCAGAAACCTTTTGATTTGTGCTTGTAGACACTGTGATCTGTAGTTTTAGTTAATCTCAGCTGTGGCCAAATCACGTCATTTGGGTAAAATGTACCCAGTCCATGGAGCAGAGCCCAGCTGAGCCCTGGTGTGGAGGCAGGATGGGCAATGGAGCTGGCACAATGGTGGGAGTAACTGGAATATCATCCTGGAATTTCTTAACCATCTGGACACATCAAGAGAGATTTAGGGATGATGCATATTGATCAGTCAACCCTGAATGATCGAGGGTCAGCTGTGTCTCCCACCATGTCCAGGCTTGGTGGACTTTCCTGTTATGCTGCCATCTGATTTGAATGAACTCACCTCTTCTTGTTCACTGTATGTTTCCTTGCCACAATTTTAGATGCATTATAAGGTCTTTATTTTATTGTTAGTCTTGGCAAAACATGACTACAGTTTTGCATTTCTGAGATTATCGAAAAAGGAAAATATGGTTTCTCTCTCCTTCTCTTTCACCCAGAACCATGTCTGAATGTTGTGAGCTCAAAAAAGGAGCTTTTATTCCTGAAGATTTCAAGATAAGGTCTTGCATTTTCTTCCATAACAGATTTCAGGTTAAGACATTAATTTAAATGCATTTGAAATCAAAGTATGTTATTTCCTTTTAATTTGAAAGGAAGATGGATTTAAAAGCGAAGCTTATAGGACTGCTTCGATATGTTCTGTAAATTGTTTGTATAAATTATATGAGAATAAATAGCAGAGAGCTTTAACTCTTCTCTTCTAATTTTCCATGGATTTGAACTTGTTTATTCAGAAGTTAGAGAGTATCATTTGTGGCATTTACATTATACTGAAAATCATCTGCTCTCCATTTTCATTATTTTTCATGCTGTGAGGCTCCTGGGTTCCTTAATTTCCATGGAGTTGGACAGTCAGGGCAGATGGAGAATCTGAGAATCCTTTATCCTGGAGTGTTCCCCATTTTCTTTCTCCACCCTTCATTTTTACAGCTTGCTGTATTTTGTCCATCTGGTATTTATAGCAGTTTTAGCAATTTGAAATTTCTTTCCCTCTTACATTCCCTCAGAAAGTAAAATGAAGTAAAGAGGAACACAGATGCCACAGCTTGCAGCTTTAGCATCATAGAATCAGGGAACGGTTTGGGTTGGAAAGGAGCTGAAACATCCTGTAGTTCCACCCCCCCTGCTGTGAGCTGGGAGACCATTCACTACATCACACTGCTCAGGGCCCCATCCAGCCTGGCCTTGAGCACTTGCAGGGATGGGGCATCCACAGCTCATCTCTGCAACCTGTGCCAGTGCCTCAGCATCCTCACAGTAAAGAATTTCTTCATAATACCTCATCTAAACCTGCCCTTTTCCCACTGAAAGCCGTTCCCCCTCGTCCTAGTACTACATGCCCTTGTGAAAAGTCCTTCTCCAGCTGTTCTGTAGTCTCTTTAGGTAATGGAAGGTTGTTAGTTCTCCCTGGGACCTTCTCCATGCTGAGCAACCCCATCTCTCTCAGCCTGTCTTCATAGGAGAGGGATCCAGTCCTCTGATCATCTTCAGGGCCCTCCTTTTGACTCTTTCTAACAGCTGCTTGTCCTTCTTTTGCTGAGGACTCCAGAGCTGGGTGCAGCACTGTAGGTGGGGCCTCAGCAGGGCAGAGGGGCAGAATCCCCTCCCAGCCCTGCTGGCCACACTGCTTTGGATGCAGCCCAGGATGAGATTGGCTTTCTGGGCTGCAAGCACCTGCTGGTGGCTCATGTCCAGCTTTTCATCCATAAGAACCCCCCAAGTCCTTCACCACAGGGCTTCTCTCAGTGAATTCTTCTTGCAGTCTGTGCGTATGTCTGGGATTGGCCACACCAGGTCTGCAACTCCTTGCACTTAGATTTACTGCACCTCCCTGAGATTTAAGGGAGGTGCCTGGATTTATGGAGGTCTCTTGCTCATATGCCATGTACTAGTCTTGTGTCACAGGATTACTTCTGGCAGAATTTCCAAAGAGAAATTTGAAGAAAATTGTAAAGGTTTATGGCATTGTTGGTGGAAATGGAATATAAATTAAATTATTAATTTATAGGCCTGAGTTGATAACAATGCTGTCTGATGTCAGCTTGATAACTTGCAAAAGGTAATTTGAAGGTATCCTGTATTTTAAACCAGATTTTTGAAGGCCATGAAGATTTATCATTATTGATGTTAAAAATTTTGGAAAGGGATATAAGATCTTGTGCTTCAGAGTTTCATCCAGTTTCTGAATTATCTTTTATTGTGGCCTTGAGTTACTTTAATAATAACATAAACATCAAGTGAGATTGAAGTCTGGATGGGCTGTAACCCCATTTGTCACTGCCATAACCTACTTGTGCTTCCTAGGCTCTGGGTTAGACCAATGACTTCTGCTGTCTAGACACAGTAATTCAAAAGAGGGGATTATTCCATATGTTTCTATAAGGACCTGCTGATATATAATCCTTGAGGAAGGTCAGTAAACTGCAAATATTTGGGGTCTGGTTCTGTTTAGATGAAAACAGCGGGGGTTTTTCAGTTGTTATTTTTCGTTTTGTGTTTACATGCCTTTGGGTTTTATCTAAATGGTTGAAGATTTAGGTACTGAAAAATGACAATTCTTGACTCAGAAATTAAAGTCCAGAGGCTATTGCCAATGTTCCATCTAGCAGGATGTGTTGCCCACGTTAGTAGGTGTCAGTGCCAAGGGTTTGGTGAGTTTCCATGGGCACTGCCTGTGTGTGACTGAGCTGCAGATGAGACTGCTGGAGTTTCACCTTCTGAGCTGAGTTAGTGGCCATGTGAGCAGAGAAGCAACAGAAGCAATTCCACTGTAAGGGAATAAAATCTGGTGGTTTTGCTTTAGATTACTCCATAAATTTCATTCTGTTTCCAAGAGAAAGTAGCACTGTCCTTTAAGGTAAACAATTTCACAGTCCATTTGGCATTATACAATGAAGGGCTGAGTTCAGAGATAACTCTGGTAAACCCTGTAAGACAAGGGAGGGAGCTCTGGTAGGTTTTATTATTATTTTTTCCCTCTGAAGTTTCTAGAAGTAGAATACCAAACAACTAACAAGGATATTGGTGGTCTACATTTCCTTTTGCTCCAGATATGTAGGGACTAGGATCTATAGTCGATGAGTTGTCTTGGTAGGAATTATTTGATCCGTGAATATCTTTTGTATTCTTTCTTGAATTGATCCAAAAAGCCCAAACTGAACATTTTCACAAACTTAAGAAACCAGCAAATATAGATCAAGATTGTCAACTAGTTCACTTCAGTGTTTAAATTGTAGTTAACATTAGATTTTAAGCTGAGTTTAAGCTTTTACAATGAACTGAGGAACAGAATTTCTCATTCTGAGTTTCTCAAAGTTGAAAAATTGTGATTGTTAATGGCTTTAACTTCCCAATTCTAAATTCATTTTATTAGTTGTAGTTTTAGGACACAGGGAAAAAAAAGAAGGAAAGGAAGTGAGAAAGAATCAAGGAAAAAGGTATGTCCAGTTGTGCAACAACTTTGGAGTAAAATTCCAAACTATTTCCATCTTCTTCACTGAAGACAGCTTCCTGTGAGTAAATGGCCATCAAATAGCTGCCATACTGAGAGGAGAGTTTTTGACTGTTTCACATTGTCATTTCTTAGGTTTGCAAAAACAGTTTTCTTGGGGTTTTAATGCTAGAAGTTGAAAAGTTGTGTTTTGGAGGCATGCATAGGGAGCTGCTTTCTTCAGGAGTTATAATTGAAATGATTACCTTTCAATAGACGTCCTAATCTTTATACAGTGAAAATAGGATGACTTTCATCCCTGCTGTTCAGGTTTCAATGCAAAATCCCTGCCCTTTTTATATAATTTTTAATCATAGTGTTATTCAAAGAGTAGCTGTAGTTAGTGAAGTACTGTATTTAGGGTTGTTAACAGAGATAAATGATTTTCCTTCCTCTTTCAAGTTGGGTGCGAAGCACTTACTTTGAATTCTGTATTAGTCATAGCCAAAAATAAACTGTCATACCCGCTCCTTCTCCTCCCATGTCTTCTGGGGAGCTCTTCTTTTGCTCCTTATCTCAGGAAGCTTGTGGGTTTCATGTTTCTGTGGTAGACCCATGCTACAGCTCCGCTGCCTGGTAGCATGCTGCAGTTCAGTCTTTAGCAAATACCTGTCCGTCATATGAGAAAAAAAGTGGATTTCCTTACTTTCCATCCCAAACCACCAATGCACTGAGCTTGACAGAGGCCAGGGGAAGCATCCCAGCATCTGTTATGTTGGCTGCATCCCCCTGAAGTGCCTGGTTGAATCGTGCCAGTGGTTGCCCAGCAGTGGGATCTGGCTGGGTGCTCCTGGGCACACCAGTATCTGGATCCCGCTGGGAGAAAGCAGAGCCCCAGGGTGCTGCTCCTGCAGTCCTGCTTCTGGCCTGCCAAGAAAGATTTATTGACCTGACCTTCTGGCTACAGCATAGGTGATGTACAGCAGGAGTGGCCAGAGGTCTTCCAGCAAGCTCTGGGCTCAGAAGGGACAATTTATAGGCTTGCCAACAAAGTAACTTAGAAAAAGGTATGAATCTAGGGACGAAATTAAAAAAGAAAGTGTAAATGAAGGAAGGCAGCAGCTTGTATTGATTGTGATGGGATTTGGCATTGGGTTTAAGAACATAGAAGTCTTTTCTCAAGTCTTAAGGTTTGGGGCTTTTTATGGCACATTTTTCCAAATTAGCATTTAATCATAACTAGAAGGAAGGAAGTAATCCTCTGGTACTTTGCACTCCTGGAGGCTGTAATAGAGCTGTCTCTGGGGAAACTTTGCAGAAGTATTTTACTTCCTGTTGTATTTTCTACTGCTTAGTCTGGTTTAGTTCTAAAATGCTTCCTTGTTGTGGACGTCACAGCACTTTCCTTGAGATGCATTCAGATAATAATTGCAGGCCAGATGCAGAATAAAGTGGTCTGTCTGAAATGTCTCAGGAATAACAAAAGGCATCTTCATGTTGCTGAATTGCTACACCTTGAGGTATCTAATTTCACTCTGTACCTTTGAAACTGACATGAATATCACAATTTTGCTTCCTCAGAGCATGTGAAACCTGGGAAACTTGGTGGAATTTTTTTGTGGTTTTGGTTTTAATTTCCCCCTCTTCCCCCCCAGGAATTACTTTGCAGTTGTAGCATTTCAGTTTGCTTTGTTTAATGTGAAGAGCTGCATGTTAATGGGTCAGAGAAAATCTGGTGTCTTGAAGTGTCTGTTCTTTACCAGGGCAGAATTGCAAGGAGCGTGATAAAATTATATTTACTCTTCACATGGGAAGAATTTATTCTTCCACACCTTTTGTGTTGCTTATAAAGGACCAGTCCCAAAGTAGTTCTCATTGCCCAAACTGTTCATATTTAACACATATTGGCTTGGAAATCCCTCAGAAATAGCTTGTGTTCAGTGCAGGAGTTAGTGGGGAAATGGGACTGCCTGGGACATCCAGAAGATGCTGGCCTGGCCTCTCCCAGCAACCTTGAAGGATTTATTTGCTGCTTGCCTGTCCCTGCAGCTACAAGATCTGGTTTTGTGAATGATTTCAAACACCTCTCAGGGGGCAGCAACAGGACTAGGATTCAGCACTGTCTCTCCTTTTCAGTACTGTTGGAGGACATATATGATAAAACAAATAGAAGAAACCATCACAAATTTTATGTAAACGTGGGGCTTTTGTCAGAAGTCAAAGTTCGTCACAAGGGGAAGTAGAGGGGCAGGCACTGATGTCTTTTCTGGGCTGACTAGTGACAGGACCCGAGGAAATAGCATGAAGCTGTGTTGGGCAGGGTTTGGGCTGGGTGTTAGAAAATGCTTCTTTATCCAGAGGGTGATTGGACATTGGAACAGGATGCCCAGGGAAATGGTCACAGCACCAAACCTGACAGAGTTCAAGAAGAATTTGGACAATACTTTCAGGCACACAGTGTGATTCTTTGGGCTGTCCTGTGCAGGTCCGGAAGCTGGGCTTGATGGTCCTTGTAGATCCTTTCCCACTCAGGATATGATTCTGTTCTATGATTCTAAAGTGAAGTTCTTTGGAGATGCTCTGCAGAACGCCAGCCATTTCTTCAGACACATGGCCAGAGTGAGGTGGGATTCATCTCACCTGACTTCAGCCATTTGGAAGTTAGATGAGTATTCTTAGGTAGTCATCCAGGCTCTTGCCATAAAAGCAATAGAGTCCTCTGCTTGACACAGTGCCACCTCTCCCAAGTGGAATACTTAGGATGGTTGGTTGCTTGGTTGGTTGGTTGCTTGGATGGTTTAGAGATGCAGTCATGGGCAAGAAGCATATCTGTCTTTGAAGAGAATTTGTCTTTGAATTTATTTATCTGAGTAGTCTGGTTGGTGAGCAAGAAAGGTCACTTCTAGTCCATCTTCCTTCACAACACAACGTATTAGGAAAACTTAATGGTTTTCGTATAAAGGCAATCAGTGCTAGAAGGAAATTACTTCAAGGAATGCAAGAAGATTATTAGTTCAGTTGGAATGCTGTTGCTCTCCATGCAAACCCTGAAACAATCCTCAAAGGATTCTAACAACTGTCGCTTCGAGTTGAGGTCATTGTCAGTGTCTCCCCTCAGTCCCATGTGCTGGATCCAGATGACTCCAATGGTTTGCCCATAGTGTTTGCTCCTGCAATGAAATCCTGTCTATATATAGTGACTTAAAATAAACTAATGGATTTAGTTTTATACACAAGCTCATTGATTTAATAAATAGATTTTATTAAGTGTATAAAGGTTGAAGGAAATTTAGATAAAGACACCAGCTAATTAATCATGCAGACTGCATATTCATCCCTGAGATATATTTGGGTACTGCTTAGCAAGTAAAGGGTGAGTAGATCTGTGCTTGATTACATTGAAAGAACTGTGTTGGCAAGAGAGTGAAAGCAGGTTTGTATTTACTTTTAGGCACAAAAGCAGCATTCCTTTGACATGCAAGTTGCACTCCTTTACTACTTACATCCCTGTTTGGAATAACTTACACCCAGCTTGCCATTTACCCCACTGCTGGCTCTAAGCATCTTGCAGGATTTGGCCCCAGCAGATTAACATGCATTTACAAATCCAGCTGGCTGTTTGGAAGCTCCCAAAGGAGTACTTGATTGCCAATTACACTGTTTCTCCTTTCTATCAAATTGCCAAGAAACAGTAACTCAATTGATTTAAAATTATTTCTATCCCACGCAGTCTCTAAGCCTTGGAAGCAGGTTATTTTGCTCAGTTGCATGGTGGTGTTTTACCCCACTGAATTGTGGTTTTAGGATTGCTCATCATGTGCCCTGTTGGACTCCAGTTAATAACTTGTTTGTGCTACATTAACTGTGTTTTCTAACAGATAATTCTGCCTTCCTGTTAGGAAACAATGTCTCATAGTAAAAGCAAACACAGCTTGTGTCTGGGTTTCGGCAGGTAAATTTCAAACCAGTGATATGCATTTATTATTTTGTTTAAATGAAATACAAAGAAAGGTGTCACAGTCATAAAGGAATTAAGTTGCCTGTCACGAGGAGAACAAACCATGTCTTTGCTTATTCTTTGCTTATTCTTTCCAAACAATTATGTTAAAAGAAGATTAATAAGGCAGAGAATGCAAGCATTCAGGCTTACGTGGTTTGAGGGTGAAGGCTGCCCATGGTGCCCTTCCTCTCTTGTGCCCTGTGGTATCTCCTGGTTTGAATTTAAAGCACTGAGCAGTTGCTTTTACTGCAAACCAATTACCTTGTTCCCTTCTTGAGAAGTGCTTGGGCTTTGAATGACTGTTCAACTTCTTCCTCTTCCATGGTCCAACTGAATTTGTAGAGCAGCATTTGAATAGAGAACGATTAACATCTCCAAAGGCATCTTTCTGTAGATGATTTTGAGTGTCTGACTTGTCTGAACACATACCCCTAGAAGGCACCAGATATGTGCTGGAAAAAGCTGGTGCCAGCTGGATCTGCTAAGGACCACTACACCTGGAGGTGCCAGGGGTAGGTGGGGGTGTGGTGTGTGCAAGTAGAAGCTGCCCATGAAGCCTTTGTTTCACAATATGTTTGTGACAGAAGGGTTGGGATGCAGTTGCCCTTGGAGCCTTCAGCTGAGCTTCTGTTCTCCTAACCCCCTTTTTGTCCTCTCTGCCTGCCTTCCAGCTCATGCACTTGGCATGAGCACCCTCATTACCAAGAAGCCCCTGCAGCTCTGTGGTCCTGACTTACCTGAGAGCAGTCTCATTGCCTGCAGGTGAGGATTCAGTGGGGAGAAGAGCTTGGGCTGCTCCTGAGCACACACAACAGCAATTGATGTTTCAGCATGTAACTTCCTTGGTTGGGAAAGATAATTATAAAGTACCCTTGTGTGGTAGTGATAAATGGCAAACCCATTTAGTAACAGACTGTCGAGCATCAGGTGTCATTAGACATGCATGCAGTGCACTTTTCCTTTGGATTTTGCAGCTGTTTTCTTTGAAATACTGAGGTGCAGCAATTTTCTCAGTGTAGGCTTTGGATGAGAGTTTATTAGGCACAGGCTTTTTCTGCCTATCCTTCGTATAGCTTTTCCATCCTCCTCCCTTCCTTTCTTCTCTGTCCTCTCTTCTGGCTCATCTCCTCAGCCTAGCTGTCCATACTTTCCACTGTCTAGGCTTCTGTTCCAGTCTCATACTCCTTGTCAGGGTGTTTGTTTCTTGCCAGGCTCCTCCCTGCTGGACCCCATAACTGCATCCTTCCCCTTCTTTGGCTATTTTTCACCAGTGTTAAGACAACCATATTCTTGTTTCTGTGAAAGTCCCAACTTCTTCCTTTACTTACAGGTCCAAATCTCCTCTTTCTGCTTCTCAGGTTTTTGTTCCCTGGTTTTTCTTCTCAGCATCATAACCTCATCTCTCTATTCTCCCCTTTCTTCCCCACCCCCCATCCTCACTTGCTGGTTTAATTATTTTCAAATTTTTATATATTTTTTAAATGTTTCTTTCTGCCTTGGGAAACTGCTGAGAGCACTGACAAGCACAGGGCCTGCACTGATCTCTGGGACAAACAGGTTGCAAAGCCTGGTACAGCCAGTATCAGCAATCACATGTGACATCCTGTGATAGGGAGTGGATCGCATCTGGTTTGGAGGGACATTGCACGGTTCACCTCTGATCTTGTAGGAGCTGAATAGCAACTATTCATCAGCAACAGGTTTTTGAAGGCTTGTAATTTGGGAAAGAAAATGGGCAGCATTCAACAGAAGAAATAAAATACTGGGATTTGAAGGTTGCTCCCATGCCAATTCAAAGTCCATCCTGCAAATGACATGCACAGTAGAAATCTTCAGACAGCTCTGATGTATTATGAGTCATAAAAAAGGAATTGTTCTGTCTTCAGAAAGTTTCACAGGTATTCACCATGGTGCAGGCAATCTGGCCTGGAAAGCCCCAAGCATTTGCAGGTTACAGTCTGGATGAGTAGTGAGTAAGCTGTCAGAGACAGTGTTTGTGGAAGGCATTTTCAGGCAACCATAACACCAGGTGTTGGTAGCAGCAGCTAACACATGTGGGTTTGTTCATGCACCTGGGGGTTTGTTCATGTTCAGCCAGTTATTTCCGTGTAGCACTTAATGCAGCTGGCAATCAACAAGATGCTTTCTCATGCACAGTGCTCTGAATGAGTATCAGAATACCAGCTTGGTTTTGGATAGCTGTTACACTGGAATACTGTAAGCTCTGTGATAGTTAATGTCTCTTCAGGAAGCAGTGTAAAAAAGCAAGACATAGGTGTCCACAGCGTGTTGGGTAGAGCCAGTTCACTCCCTGTTGCAGAACATTGCTCAGGGTTGCTCACCCTGCCACCAATTTGTGTTTAAGAATAAGACCATTCCAGTGACATGCAGACTTCTTTATACAAGCAATTTGTAAAGCCTTTGGAAATAGCATTAAATAAACAAGACATTATTATACAGTTGACCAGCTAAGCTCAACAGCTAAGTTGAGCTTTAGCCAGTAATCCTGCTTACTAAGCATATTATCAGGAGAAATACTCTAGTCTAGACACTTTTTGTGATTTTTAACTTTGGTATGCAGTTACTCTGAAATAACAGGCTTTGAAACGAAAATTGTCTGAAATGGTGAGTTCTTCACTGCAAGCATTAAGTACATTCAGGGAGAGAAAACATAAAGCACTAAAGGACTCTTCAACCTAGTGGAGAAAGAGATTACAAAGGGGTTTCTAAAAGCTGGGGCAGACAAATTTGAAGAGAAAGTAAGACACATTTTTAACAGTTACAACCCATTGGAAATGTTAGATTTTTCCTTCTGTTTTCAAATGAAGTCTTGTTTTAGCCCAACAAAACTGTTCTTCAATGAAACAGAAAGTACTGGGATCTGTGGGCGAGTAGCTTGAGATGTATGCTTGTAATGTAAAGATCAAGTTACATGAATTGATAGAGTTTTCTGAACTTGTGTCATGAATTTATCAGCAAATGCTTGTCTGTACTTTTTCCCAAGGTATCTGCCATGTTTATTTCCTTGATTTCTATCTAACTTGTATATGCACGTTGGTGCACAGACACCCGACAATACTTTCATTGTTTTAGTTTTTTATTTGTTTTGTTTAGTAGACACAAACCAGTTGACCTGGAACCTCAGAATGTCTGAGCATAGCAGGTATAAATGTGATGGTTTGTGAAAGGAAGGAAATAACTGCTTCCCTGTAATACAGATACCTCAGGCATCTCTCAGTGCCCTTATCATGCACTCTGTATCAGCCTCTGGCCTGGAAGGGCTTCTTTTGTTTGTTGATTAATTGGCTGTGAGATGTGGAAACCAACCTGAGCCAGTTCCAAGGGGACCCATATTAATCACACCATCATGCAAACCATATATGGCAAACTGAGTGAGCAGCTGCTTTCGAAATCTTTGGGAGACTTTAAAGCATAGGGACAAGAGCCATACTTAAATACTTCTGATAGCTAAATAAAGCCTAAGTTCTAAGCATGAAGCTCCAGCAGACAAATGAAATGGAACATCTGGATTCCCTTAATGTATCCCTCCAAAAAAGAGGGGGAAAAAAAATGTTTATGACTAAAGAATGGATGATCATGGAATCCATATGGTGAGCAGAGAGTCTTGTTGGGGGACTGAGAAGGAAACTCTTGGGATCTACCTCTAGGTTTAGGTGATACCTGGCTTTTGGAATCACATGCATGCATTTACCTGACAGCCAGTTTACACAGAAAGTCAAGATCTTGTTGCCTCTGCCTTTATCTTTTAGGTGGCACACAATACCATGTGCAAATAGATTCAGTGAATGGTTTGGGTTGGAAAGGAGCTGAAAGATCCTGTAGTTCCACCCCCCTGCTGTGAGCTGGGATGCCATTCACTACATCACACTGCTCAGGGTCCCATCCAGCCTAGCCTTGAGCACTTGCAGGGATGGGGCATCCACAGCTCATCTCTGCAACCTGTGCCAGTGCCTCAGCATCCTCACAGTAAGGAATTTCTTCATAATACCTCATCTAAACCTGCACTTTTCCATTGAAAGCCATTCCCCCTTGATTTTTCAGTACATGTCCTTGTGAGAAGAACTTCTTCCAGCTCTTTAGGAAGTGGAAGGCTGTTAGTTCTCCCTGGGACCTTCTCCATGCTGAGCAACCTCATCTCTCTCAGCCTGTCTTCATAGGAGAGGTGATCCATCCTCTTCATGGCCCTCATCTGGACTTACTCCAACAGGTTCATGTTCTTCTTGTGCTGGGGACACTGGAGCTGGACACAGCACTGCAGGTGGGGTCTCACTGGAGGGGAGGAAAGGTGCAGAATCACCAGCCCAGGACACAGTTGGCTTTCTGGACTGAGGGTCCACTGCTGGGTCATGTTGAGCTGCTCATCCACCAGTATGCCCAGATCCTTGTCCTCAAGGCTGCTTGGCCTTGCTGAGGTTCATATGAGCCCACCTCTCCAGCATTTCCAAGTCCCTCTGGATAGGAAGGATATGTTGACCAGCAGTTTTATTTCGGGAGCGCCTTCCCATTCTGTGGCCCATGGGGGAGTCAGGGCTGTGGAGGAAGTAATAACATATGTTGAGCTAATTGTACCTCAAGTCTAAAGGCTTGGGTACAGGTGACTGCAGGCAGCCTGGGCATGCTGAGGTCTGGCATTGCTGAGTGTTTTGTGACTTGGGCTTTACAAGGTGCATGGTATTGCACAACAAAGAAATTATATGCAATTAAAATATGCTTCATTATTAATTACTTAAATGCAATTAAATGATGCTTAATAGACTGTGTAAGCTCACGCCTACACCTAACTCTGTTGTGACTCTCCATAATGCACCCATACACCAGCCTTTCTGGAAAGGCAAATCCATTCATTAAGCAGGTGTTTCCTCGTTCACTCTGCTTTATTGTTTTTACTAAGGTTTTGCCCAGGGGGGAACCTGATTATTCACTTGCAATTAGAGGAAATCACAGCCAGTTGGTAGTGGGTTGGTGTAGGAGCACTTTTTATTGGCCTTGGAAGTTGGTGGGTTTTTTTTTTTCAATTCCATCAGTGAATTAAGCTCCGGGAAGAATTATTCAGAAAGCCTATCCTTTAGGAAGCAATGGGGCTCTGTTACAGGAATGTTTGTTTTCTTTAGGATTTCTCACTTCCCCTTACTCTGACTCTGTCTTGTTACTTTTCTCCTTCCCACCTGTCCCATTCCCTCATTGCTTCATGTTTTTATTTTTCATTCTTTCTACGTACCTGTGTCATGTTCCTCCTTCACACTTTTGTCAGTCATTACTTGCTTCCTATTTCTTATTCCGTCCACTGCTGCCCTGGTTAGCTCTCCCTTCTCTCCTTTATGGTTTTTTTTTCCCACCCTCCCATATCTCCCAAGCATCACATAATGAGGAACAGATTGGATTCTGTACTAGGCTCGTCAGTGAAGAGCACCGTGTTGATGCCAGGTTGAGCTGATATGATATGATACTACAGACAGGAGTTGGAAATAAGTAAACGTGGTTATTGTGGCTCATTGAGATTCTTGGCTCTGCCCCAAGGGATTAAAAAAAAAAAAAAAATTAAAAAAAAAAAAAAAAGGAAGAAAATTGAAGGGGGGAGTGAGAAACCAGCTGAATAGTCTGTTGCAGCTCATTTAGAGGGGGAAAAAACATGCAGAGCATCAACTATATTTTTGGAGGCTGGTCTTATAGTGGCTTCATCAATCATGCTACTTTATATTGTTAGATTTGCACAATAAAAATAATGTGCTTTCTGCGCTTCTTGTTTCTCCCAGCACCACTGGGAACAGAAACTTTGAGGTCTCCATAAATTGCTTGCAAGACCGGTGTTGGGATCCTGTCTGCGTATCACACAGAATTGATATGTGATATTTCAGTTGACTGCATGCTGTATATGGATGGTATTTTCAGTTTAGAGGAAGCCTGAGGTCTGACAGTCCTGTAGAGGTGCAGTATAAACAGTTATTTTTTTATTGATGGAGAACTGATAGCCTGCCAGGTCCTTCTGCAAATAAGAAAGCTGTAGCATGATCCAGACTTAACAACACTTTTAGGTATCTTAGTACCCATAGACAGTATTTGTTCATGGCCTTTCTTTTATTTTTTTTAACTTTTCTTGGTTATTACAGGTAAACAGATAATGTAGGAGTAAACAACCTATGTCAGATGAAGGCTTTTAGTTGTGCTATCTGACATTTCTGGGTTTGCCTAAAAAATACATGTTTTCATCTCAAAACTGAGACCTGTTCAACAGAGTATATTAGTACTTCTGCATTAAGAAGAGATCTCAGTGCTCTGTTTTCTTCTACCATGCCCTTGTTTGCGCTTGATAGAGCTGTGGTGCTGAAGGAGTGTGAACCAAGATGAGAGGGACATAATTTCACTGTGTACCTGCATCTGTCCAGCTCCCTGTGTCTGTGTGTCCTGCATGTACATTATTATACCTGAGGATCTGGTGGTCCTTGGCCTGTGAAAGTGAGAGCAGCTTAGCTTAAAGGAAACAGTATTGCACAAAAACTGAACAGAAACTGAGCCTCACACATAGGACCTGAGTAACCCATTTTTGCCAGTCAGCTTTCAGTGTGTTTGATGGACAGTTATTTATAACTCTGTTTTAACTTACAAACATCATGGCTTTGTTTTCTGTTTATACCTTTTAGTGATTTTAAAGTAAGTGCTGCCCTGGCAAGGCTGACCTTGCCCAGGTCAGCACTGAGCTGGGGGTAACTAAGAAAACTGTCCAGATTTGACTCTGGACTCTGACTCCTGCACTCCTTAGTTGGAATACTGTTCCAGTCTGAAGTCCTCCAGCCTACAGATCGGGAAGGAAGACAGTCATGTGTCCCCCAGGTAAATAAGGCAGTTTCCAGCTCAACTAGTGGGTGGACCTAACACATCCCTGCGTCTTGTGATGACATGCCTGTGCAGGCCTCTTTGATGCCTCTATTCTTTCACAATTCATGGGCATGGTGGAGAGCATCTGTGGAGTGATTGGGGTGGATTGACGTGGTGGGAGAAGTGCTCAGCACCTGGGGACTGCACACTGCAAGTCACCTTTAACCTCCTGCTCATGGGACTGTGGGTCCTTTGGAAAGGATGAGGTGCTACAGGGTGGAGGCTTCAAGTCCCTTTTCTTGTCTGAAAATGATACACTGGAGGATTTTCAGCAAATCTGTAGGTTCAGATGCCCTGACAAGTATATAGGCAGTTCCTCCTGATCTTGGTCGTGGTTTGGTATGGAGTATTTCCACAGATCTGTGCTTCTCTCTGTGAGCAGGTATAAAAGCATTCTTTTACAGAAGTGATGCTGGTGGTAAATACATTAGCTTTCATAAGGTCCTCTAGTACCAGGGAGATGAGAGCCCTCTCAGGACAAGAGTACTCTTGAGGCTTGATGATGTTTCCATTGTAGTCAATTAGCTGGGACAATGAAACATCAGCTTCCCTGGGGAATACTCATGCAAATTCAGCCTTTCTCCTGGATATACTTTGTCATAAGTGTAGGGGTTGATGAGCTTTCAAAATTGACTGTCTCTCATTGTGTGGATCAGCAGAAAGAAGGGGAGCAGCAGATGTCAACAACTGTGATGCTGATCCCAGGTACAGCAGTGCAGAGTTAATGTGCTTTCTTGTGGGAGCTACTCAGCTGTTGAGGCTCCAATCTGCCTTCACTCCCATGCATGTGCCACAGGCTTGGCCACACTGTCCAACTGGGATTCTCTGCTTCTAAAAACAGCTTGGACATCCTCCTGCTTGGGATGACATTGCTTTGCCAGTGAGGTGGGAGAGGGCATCCACAGTTCTTAAGGTTTTAAAAGACCTACTAATGCACTGGTCAGGATTTCTGAAGAAAATATTAATCAGGCCTTTCACTATAAGTATATTTAATGTGACTCATTATCCTGGGAAAAACAGTTTAAGTGCTTAAGAACTTGCCAGTTATCCTGCTGTAAGATGCACTGGAGGAAGTGAGAAAGAAATCAACAGATACTTCAATACTGAACCTGCTAAAGTTCAACAAGCCCATCCTAAGGCTGCTTTGTTCTGTAACAGATGATATGAAATGGATCACTGATCACTTAGGACAAAATTAATATTGGTATTCTAGGGTTTTTCTAAAAAAAAAAGCAAGAACTAAAACTAGCAAAGAAATTGCACCATCAAACTAGTTTTTTCTGTGAAGCATGACATTCATTACATGGATAAACAAGCAAACCTTAAAGGATGAACTATTTGCCTTTTCACATGAATATTAAAGACTGAAATCACTCTTGCTCCAGATGAGATAGTAATATGTTTCTTTTCTTGAGGAAAAAGCGTTGTCTTTGCTGTCTCAAAGAGGATGCTGACATGAATCTTTTCTCCATGACTTCTCTGGGCAGGGTATCAAACGATGGCCTTACTGCACAAGCTTCAAAAGACAACAGCTTTCTAAGAATCTGTTTTTCACATTCCAAAGGATATTTTAGATCTAATCTCTGCCTTGTGATGGTATAGCTATTTATATATCTCTAAACACCAAAAACAATTAGACATCTAAACCCTTTTCTCCCCCACAACCCCCTCAATTTGTACATTGTCTATGAGATGATATTAGTCTGGTCATTTAGCATGCAAATATGTTTTGCAGAAAGTACAGCTCCTTGGCATGTTACCCACTGTATGTCCTTACATTTTCTGTAGTGACAATGCTTTCCCTCCTATCTAAGCACACATCTGATATGCAGTCCTCTTGTCTTTAGTGATGTTGCCGTAATGTGGGATTGCATCATCTGGCTCAGCTGCCTCCCTTTCCATAACTATTATCTTGGGTATTAAATGTGGGATGGCCAGAATTTCTCTTCTGTGGTTTATTCCCTGCCTGCATAGAGCAGTGTGTGTGTGCAGGAAGATGTTTTGCTTGGTAGAGGTTTTGCTTTTTGTTTTTAAATATGCATGTCTGCTCCATGCCCATATTCCTGGAGGAATTAAATTTGTGGTCTTGGACTGGGCCCCAAGAATGCTTTTACTATAGCACTCATTGATTTAACTCTCCTCTGCTGGTGGGGCAAAAGCGGGACGGGAGAGGCATCTGGGCTGGGTTCCTCTTTGTCCTCCATTATCATTACAGAGCAAAAGAGGACACGCTTTCCTCTTTTCCCTAAGGACAAGCTCAGGACTTGGAGGCTGCTGTGAGGAGCAGGATGCTGTGTGGGGAGGTGGGTGAAGAAGATGTTGCCACCTCCTCACCACACACACTATCTGGCCTGCCGGACACGGGTGTTCGGCTGCTGCAAAATTGCTCCAGGCTTTGCCCATCAGTTGAACCTTGGTTCTTCCCAGGCTTCTGACCTTGAGTCAAAGCCTTCCGATGTGCTGTGGCCAAAAAATATGTCCTGTTTGCATCAGCAGGATTCTCAGGGCTGTTGTTCTGTGATGGACTTCTTTTGCTTCTTGTGATTTGTTTTGGGGGTTTTTGCCCATTTGTAGAGTGTGCTGTGTCACAAAGCAGAAGAGAACACCAGCAGCAGGGAAAGCCTGAGGTTTATTTGTTTGGGGGTTTTATTGTTTTCTTTTGTTTTCCAGTGGGATCCTTTGAGAATTGTTTAAATACAGCTGATACTAACCCAGGCCTGTTTCTTTTCCATTCCTTAAGGAGGACAGGGTTTAAGGAACAGTTTCAAATTCAAAAAGATTTTGAATTAAAACAAGATAAAATAAGAACAGACCCCCCAGTACAGTAGTGGCATTATATACAGTTGGCCACAGTGGTTGGGAAGGGCGTGGGGTTACCTCCAGAAACATCTTTTCCAGGGTGTAAAAAAAAATAGGAACATATGGGGGAGGGCGTTATCATTTGGGGAAAAATTCATGCATGGAAATTGTCATTTCAATAAATACAAAAATGGGTAAAGCAAACACATACAGTAACTGCAGCATAATGTCATCTGCTATTTATTTTTGAAGTCTAAAGCAAACACATATGATCTAATGGAGAAAATGGCTGCTTTGAAAGCCAAAAAAAAAGGAAAAAAAGAAAAAACAAGATAGGGGGTGCACCCCAGTCTGTGGATGGTGGCTTTTTTGTTTGTGGTAAAATTAGAAATAATAAAATACATTGACGAAAGCTCAGAAAATTGGCTTAAAGCTGGGGGGAAAAGTGTTTGGAAATACTGTGATATTTAGTGGGAGTCCAAGTGCCTTATGCTTCATTCTCATCCACACTGAGGGCTTCGTGGTGAGACCACATTCCTTTCCTACACAGTGGTTACAGGAGGTGGTGAGCAGTGGGAGTAAGTGCTCAGGCACATCCTGGGGGATGAGCATGACATGAAAATAACTGTTATTCCCCCAGATCCAGGCAGAAGTATCTGTATTTTATTATCCTGAGGGTAGATCACCAAGCTCTTTTGCTCCCTTTGAGGCAGCATCCCTCGATTCCTGCAGTGGTGGCTGTGGCAGGACCCAGTGCCAGTTGTGTCCTACAGGCGCTTTTGTTATCAGTAAGCTTATTAATGATGTTCCTCTGCTCACATCTGTTACTAATAGCTTTAAATTTTATCAGTATGGAGTCAGCCCCAAAATGTCACACCAGTAAAGATACAGCTTTCCTGACTCTTAAAAACATTCTGCTCATTTTAAATGGTCCCTGCTCACCTCCTGCATCCAGACTGCAGTTTGTGACCTATGCGTGTTGCTTGATATTGATCGGATAGTGGTTGGATTGAGGGATTTTTGGAAGCAAATGTAAAAAAATTGGATTTGGAAGCAAAGCTCATTTACTGGGCTTTGATCCAGTTTTGGAGAAGGTCTCACAGGGCCCAAATGTGCTGCCTTTTTGGAAAGCTGAACTGGGAGATAAGCTCCTGGTGCACTCCAGTAGCATGGGTGTGCAGCCATGGGAGCAGGATGGAGCACACCCCCCATGCACAGAGTATGGGGCTCCTCAGAACCCATTTCGTTGCTGTACAGACATGCTCCAGATACATCATATTCTTGCTGGCATAAGCAAGGTTTATTCTGTCTGTTAGAGACAGGGAATTTAAGACCTGAAAGGATCATTATTCATCTTCTTGAATAATGGAAACAATATATTATTGTATGATTTTTCCAACTTCGTGGTAGCACATGTAGCTGAGACAGTTTTGGTCTAGGAAACAATGGAATAATTTACAGAATTATATGCTGGATTTTTTTTAAATTCTTACTGTGAATAAAACACTCAATTCTACTCTGAATTTGCTGACATTTTATTCTTCATTCCTGTATTTGTTGACACCTGCTTTTTGACACTGTTCTGGGGGTTTATTACTTCATTTTCTGCAGCTTCTTGCATACTTCACTTTCGTTCAGTAAAGCAGGAAGTTTTTGATGTCACTTCATGATGAAGCTACTATATCTGTAAAGATGATTTCTGCCAATCCAGGATTGAGAGACATGTTTTCTAACATAAATCTGCTGTTACACTGTACTTGCATTTCTGCAAGGCTTTGGACTTGATACCACCAGATCTTTTGTTTTGGCTTGTTCAGGCATAACAGTACATGCTAGATGGAATAAAAACTAGCTTAATTATGTGTCTCAAAATGTCATTGTTAGGGAGAGGGTATCACCGAGGAGGTTACTTCTCACTGTATACTCCTGGGAGCAGTTCTTGTCTGATGCTACTCAGTATTTTTGGCAGCAACCTAGAAAATGGTCTGAAATCTTTACAGATGAGATAAAGGTAGGTGAGGGTGCTAAAGATGAGGAGGTTTTTTGTCAGTGTTGGTTAAAACCAGCTAATTCCTGAAGCATAAAAAAATACACTGGCCAGAACAAAATAGAATAAAGGTATCATATTCTGATGCTGGCAGTGTGGTACTGAGCAGAGACAAAAGGAGACCTTAGTCATTGCAAGGAGATACAAAAGCAAGGAGCTCAATATAGTTGTTTTTATCCAAGAAACATTGTCTGGTGTCTTCATCCCTCTGTGTAGTTGGACAGAGAACAGTTACTGAAGGCCAGCATCTTTGGGGTTCTCCTGGTGAACTTGTTACAAGATCCAATGACTGAAAGTCCTTGTGAGAAATTTTCTACTTTGCATCAGGGCTGCGGCTTGCTAATGAAAGTCAGTAGGTACCAGAATGGTTGCAAAGGAAGGTGATATAGCCCTGTGGCTTGGAAAAATCTAAAAAGAGTTACTTTGAAAAAGAAAAGCATATATATATATATATACACTCACACACACACTCCACCTGCTCATCCTGACCCTTTATCACCCTTGACGAGAATGAAGATTACTAGTGTTGTCTCCAGGAAATTTTTAATACTTGAGGCTTTCTGTGCAGCTGATAAATAAAATCAGTTCTGTGTTTCTTCTCTCAGACTTGCCCACCAGGTTCAGAATGGATGAATCCCTGCTCTATCAATACATAATTAACTGGGGATGTGCTGTGTCTCTTTGTTTTTCTCTTTGTTTGGTTGAGGGTTTGTTTTTTTTTTTTTTTTTTTTTTTTTTTTTTTTTTTCTTTTGGG
>VYXD01014911.1:792313-809304 GCA_013397195.1 Hylia prasina | reverse complement strand
GCCAAAAAAAAGGAAAAAAAGAAAAAACAAGATAGGGGGTGCACCCCAGTCTGTGGATGGTGGCTTTTTTGTTTGTGGTAAAATTAGAAATAATAAAATACATTGACGAAAGCTCAGAAAATTGGCTTAAAGCTGGGGGGAAAAGTGTTTGGAAATACTGTGATATTTAGTGGGAGTCCAAGTGCCTTATGCTTCATTCTCATCCACACTGAGGGCTTCGTGGTGAGACCACATTCCTTTCCTACACAGTGGTTACAGGAGGTGGTGAGCAGTGGGAGTAAGTGCTCAGGCACATCCTGGGGGATGAGCATGACATGAAAATAACTGTTATTCCCCCAGATCCAGGAAGAAGTATCTGTATTTTATTATCCTGAGGGTAGATCACCAAGCTCTTTTGCTCCCTTTGAGGCAGCATCCCTCGATTCCTGCAGTGGTGGCTGTGGCAGAACCCAGTGCCAGTTGTGTCCTACAGGCACTTTTGTTATCAGTAAGCTTATTAATGATGTTCCTCTGCTCACATCTGTTACTAATAGCTTTAAATTTTATCAGTATGGAGTCAGCCCCAAAATGTCACACCAGTAAAGATACAGCTTTCCTGACTCTTAAAAACATTCTGCTCATTTTAAATGATCCCTGCTCACCTCCTGCATCCAGACTGCAGTTTGTGACCTATGCGTGTTGCTTGATATTGATCGGATAGTGGTTGGATTGAGGGATTTTTGGAAGCAAATGTAAAAAAATTGGATTTGGAAGCAAAGCTCACTTACTGGGCTTTGATCCAGTTTTGGAGAAGGTCTCACAGGGCCCAAATGTGCTGCCTTTTTGGAAAGCTGAACTGGGAGATAAGCTCCTGGTGCACTCCAGTAGCATGGGTGTGCAGCCATGGGAGCAGGATGGAGCACACCCCCCATGCACAGAGTATGGGGCTCCTCAGAACCCATTTCGTTGCTGTACAGACATGCTCCAGATACATCATATTCTTGCTGGCATAAGCAAGGTTTATTCTGTCTGTTAGAGACAGGGAATTTAAGACCTGAAAGGATCATTATTCATCTTCTTGAATAATGGAAACAATATATTATTGTATGATTTTTCCAACTTCGTGGTAGCACATGTAGCTGAGACAGTTTTGGTCTAGGAAACAATGGAATAATTTACAGAATTATATGCTGGATTTTTTTTAAATTCTTACTGTGAATAAAACACTCAATTCTACTCTGAATTTGCTGACATTTTATTCTTCATTCCTGTATTTGTTGACACCTGCTTTTTGACACTGTTCTGGGGGTTTATTACTTCATTTTCTGCAGCTTCTTGCATACTTCACTTTCGTTCAGTAAAGCAGGAAGTTTTTGATGTCACTTCATGATGAAGCTACTATATCTGTAAAGATGATTTCTGCCAATCCAGGATTGAGAGACATGTTTTCTAACATAAATCTGCTGTTACACTGTACTTGCATTTCTGCAAGGCTTTGGACTTGATACCACCAGATCTTTTGTTTTGGCTTGTTCAGGCATAACAGTACATGCTAGATGGAATAAAAACTAGCTTAATTATGTGTCTCAAAATGTCATTGTTAGGGAGAGGGTATCACCGAGGAGGTTACTTCTCACTGTATACTCCTGGGAGCAGTTCTTGTCTGATGCTACTCAGTATTTTTGGCAGCAACCTAGAAAATGGTCTGAAATCTTTACAGATGAGATAAAGGTAGGTGAGGGTGCTAAAGATGAGGAGGTTTTTTGTCAGTGTTGGTTAAAACCAGCTAATTCCTGAAGCATAAAAAAATACACTGGCCAGAACAAAATAAAATAAAGGTATCATATTCTGATGCTGGCAGTGTGGTACTGAGCAGAGACAAAAGGAGACCTTAGTCATTGCAAGGAGATACAAAAGCAAGGAGCTCAATATAGTTGTTTTTATCCAAGAAACATTGTCTGGTGTCTTCATCCCTCTGTGTAGTTGGACAGAGAACAGTTACTGAAGGCCAGCATCTTTGGGGTTCTCCTGGTGAACTTGTTACAAGATCCAATGACTGAAAGTCCTTGTGAGAAATTTTCTACTTTGCATCAGGGCTGCGGCTTGCTAATGAAAGTCAGTAGGTACCAGAATGGTTGCAAAGGAAGGTGATATAGCCCTGTGGCTTGGAAAAATCTAAAAATAGTTACTTTGAAAAAGAAATGCATATATATATATATATATATGAGACNTGTTTGTTTTTTTGTTTTTTTTTCTTTTCTGTTCCTTGGGGAAAGAGGGACCTCATTTGGAGATAAGAAACTGAACATGATGGACAAATGCTTAGTCCTACCAGTCTGGCCAGGGAGGGTTGTTTCTGTGGCCAAGATCACGGCGATAGCTGTTTGAAGGGAGGAGAGGTTTTTCTGCCGCGTGATTAACAGAGAACATGGAAAAAATTCATCTCTGCAGCAGGGCTCATCCATCATCTGGGGCAGTCATTTTTGCCTTTATCTTCCCTAATAATTTCCCTGCCATGTCTCTAGTAGGAGCTGTGAGCATCAAGACCATTTGTCCCCTTCTGAGGCAGGCAGCCTGTGAGCAGTTCGCCTTAAGGCCAGTGTCTGAGGAGTCACACCTAGTAGTGCCTGCCTCTCCCTGCAGACCTGGCAAGATGAAATCCACCCAAAAGTGGTCTCTTCCTTGGTGAGCTATACTGAGGCTCATGAGCACTGAGCTTAGATACAAATGTGTTTTAGGTGTCTGTGTTTTGGTGCTGTGTATCTATGGGAAGTATGGCAGAAGCCTTGCTTTGCTTCTGCTTATCAGCTTTACATATCAGCAGTGAGAAACCAATGGTATTTCATTTGGGAAAGACAAGCCAACCATTATCTGTGAAACAGTTTTCCCCAAATAGTCCATTTGATTATAGGGAGCAGTTATGGACCTCAGGGAAGTCTGACAAAGGAGCATAGAAATAGAGGATGGCTGTGGATCACTTCACATAGAAAAGGTTATCTCTGCAACCTTTAAAGTCTAGAAGTTTAATTTTTATTTTTAAATGAAAGCTTAAATTCTGCAGATGGCTTTGATAAGGTGGCACATAGATTTTTCATCTCCTGTTTGTTATTACTGTGAGGTCAGGAAAAGGTCCCACGTTAAGGATATCTGGGAGAAAAAAAAAGAAAAAAAAAAAAAAAGAAAATGTGTAAAGTCTTCACAGGCCTAAAGCTAAAAAGGGAAGAAAGCCAGTCTTCCAGGAATGGCACATCAAAGCAGTTTAGGAGGAAAGTATCTGTTTGTATTCCCACTGTATTTCCTCTTTGCCCCTACCACCCCTGGAGTGTGTTGTTGACCTCAACAGCAAATTATTACAGTAAATGCTTTTTTAAAATTTATTTTATTTTATTTTCAGGAATGAAAAAAAAGGTGGTGCAGGCGGGGGGGGTGGGCAGACCATCAGAGAAAGTAATGTTTGTCTCTCCTTGTGATGGAACAGAGCAGTCTATAATTATGACTTATTTAGTTTTGATGCATAGCACACTGAACTTCCCCCTCTGCATTTCTTTCTTCTGTGGATCAGACACAAACTACTGTTAATAATTGTGATTATTCAGATATTTGCAAAACCCCTTGAAAATAGCAAAGTGACTTGTAGGTTGGTGAACTTGTTTGGGGTTTTCTTAATATATTTTCTCCCTCGTGGAGATGATATTATTGTGCAGTTTAAAGTCTAGTGAGAAGTTCCTTTGATGTTCTGTCTCCCTCTTTGTTCCCGTTTCTCCCCCCTGGAAAGGTAAGGTAAATTCTTACTAGTCTCAGCTAGAGAGGGCTCAGATTGGGAGGGAACAGGGATGTTGTCCACTGCTTGTCCACTCCTGTTCACATCTCAGTGTTCCATGTTTGGAGTTTCCATCTGATTCCTGGGGCCTCATCAAAGCAACTCTCTTCAACCCAGCTTATTACTCCTGGCTGGGCTTTAATTTTTGCCCCCTGAGGGGTGCAAAGGAGCAGGTGATTTAAATAGAGATCTTTAAAATTCATGTGTTACACTTCTACAAAGTGTTGGCAATGTAGTACTGTTCTTTTTTTTTTTTTTTTTTTAACCTTTCTGAGATGTAATCAGCAGAGGATGGCTTTTTTATTTTGACTGCTGTTGTGTGTGTTGGCTGCCGTTCAGAAACCCTCTTTGCCTGGCTCTGGTTCTCCCCATTGCCAGTCTATCTTATGAGAAGGTATTTGCTTTTAATGATTCGTGCCCTGTAGCAGTGCTGGCAGCTGGGATGCCACCCCATCTCCAAGTGACAGCTCTGCTTCCAGCTCCTGCTGCAGAGATTAATCTGAGCAGTTGCCTCTAAAAGATTTTAATCTCACTTCTGGTCATTTTGAAAGATGGGTAATCAAACCCTGTAAATCATCACCCAGAGGTGGTAAACAGCGTTTAAAAGTGTTCAACACCAGCCATGGATTGCACCTCAACCTTAAATCATCACTGACCAGCACCCTGGCAAGCTCTTCACGTAGTGATGTGGGATCTTGGGAAGGTGCCCCATGGACAAAGCTGAGGAGTTCTGTATGCTTCTCTCTGGCCGAGCTCCATTTCAGCTGTGACTGGGAGGGTTGGTGCCTTGCATCACCTGGCACTAGGTGCAGGTCCTGCCTCACCTCAGGGCTGTTGGTGTGGAGGGAAGTTTGTCCTCTTTGCAAAGACCCTAATGGAGACTTGAATTGGCCAAGCACCTCCACTGGGTTTAATGGCTCTTTCTACAAATGTTCTGGGATTTAGGTGGAAGTGCACATGCTCTTCAAAACCATCTGGCTGTGGAAGTTTGTCAGTAAAAACTGGATTGGTTTCCTGTAAGAATAATTTGTCTGCTCTGATTTTACATGATGGTTATGAACTGTTACAACAACATTAGAAAAAATTAATGCGAAAGAATGCTTTTCATTCCTAAAACTGACCTTTCCCTTTCTTTGTCCAGCCAGTTGGGCCCTTGTCAGATGATGCCAGTAACTGCAATTCCTGAAATGCATTTGCTGCTGATCTGTGAAAACCTTTGAGGCAGATGCTTATGGCACAGGCAACATACTCAGGCACCTTGTACAGCTGAACTTTGTTATACTAAATGAAAGTTCTGTCTTGGTAAATGAAACAACCCAAAAATCTCTGAAACTGCTCCCAGCATGTGAGCATCAATGTTTGTGAGATAACAGAAAGTTAGAACAATAGAGGAAGAGACCATATGATACTATTTAAATAAAGTTTCATTAAATACAGCTTCATAAAGTCTTTCATTTTTAATAATACCAGGGGATGGTGCTGTGGGTGTCACCTGAACCCCACCAGCCAGGATATGGCCAGGGCAGCCTGGAGCATTGGCCAGGACGAGCTGTGGGTCTGCAGAGGCAGGAAGGGAAAGTCCAGGAGACCACTGAGACCACTGGAGTATATAACTGAGAGTTAAAATCTTTTTCTACTATATTCATATTTGAATTAAATTGAAAGCTCAAAGGAAATGCCAAAACCTTAGGAAGAGTGTGATAGCCCAGGCTTTTCCTGTCTTCCTGATCCTGTGCAACAACTGAGAATTAAGAGGGGCCCTCCAGAGGACTGGCATGGCTGAAGTCATGCAGATCCAGACCTGAGATCAATGGAGGCAGCAGCATTGCTTGGAGACCCAAAAGTAGGTCTTGATTGAATATGCTTCCAGGGGATGAAATTAGACAGTGTATTCCAGCCCTTCAAATAATTTTCCTGTATTTGATTCCATTTAAAAATCATGGAAGGATCTGTAGCTCATCTGGTAGAATGGGATACTGTTTTGCTTATACTTTTGGTTCTTTTTTACTCTATTGATACTTTTTATTTAGATGAAATTAATATTTTGGAGTTCTGCAGGTTTTAGGTGGACATTTGCTAATTTTTACTGGATGACTAAGTATATCATCAGGAGTATATCAGAGAGATGATCATTAGGTAAATAAAAGAATGATTAGTCTGTCCTCGACGTTTTTTATAGTGCTTAAATATGCAGGAATTTAAATATGAGGACACCTGATGATCTGGTTGTGGATGACATTAGATTTCAAAACACATTTTTCAGCTAAGTTCTCTTTCACATGAAAGATTGGACCAGATGGTCTTTTGAGGTCCATCCAACCTGAGCTGTTTTGAGTTTCTAACATCAAGTGAAATGTGTGTGTTATTAGCATCTTTCAACAGTCCTCCCTCCTGCTTACAAAGAAGTCTTGCCACTTGCAAAGAAACCTTTAAAGTAACAAGTTTTTTCTACACCAAAATGCAACTGGTAGGTTGTGCCATTGGAAGCAGTGACATCTGAGCCACTATCAAGGTGGTGACATCTGAGCCATTATCATTAGAAGCCGTGCTCATGCTCCAGCTACACTCTGCTTGGATGGTACCGATGCTGCCTGCCCTTTGGGCTCATTCCCTGTGAAGCCTTGCAAGCCTGACACAGGATGATCATCTGCAGGGGAAAAAGCAAACAAACAAACAAAACAAAAAAATCCCCCAAACAAAAACAGACAAACAAACAAAACCCCCCCAAAACAAACCCCCAAAAAAACCCCCCAAAACCCCAAAACAAACAAACAAACAGAAAAAAGCCCTCACATCCTTAAATAGCCTACTTCAACAGTTCTAGGGAGAATTATGAAGATACTTGTGCCAGGTGAGCAGCTGAGACATTGATTTAATGGCAGATTTCAGAGTTCTAGCCTTTTTGCAGAGGCTTCCATGCATGGCCATGTAGAGAGCTATGCACTGGAGGAAGGAAGGAACCTTATTACAGTCAGTAACTTTGAATACCATTGTTCTCATTTCCAAATACTGGGAGGTATTACTTGCTGAGAGTACTAGATTGATACAAATACTAAAACCCAGACTGTATAAAAATATTACTTGTACACAAAGACTCTTCTTAAACATAGGTGTAACGAAGATTAATTTGGTTTAAGGATCTGGGAAGCACAGCTAACAGGCTGATCAGGTACTGGAGAGAGACTGGGGAGGGGCAAGGCAGGGAGAAGCCAGAAAGGATAACATGAGGTCTCTTGAAAGCCTTTGTGGTAAAATCGTTCCTTGAAGTGTTTGAAAGGGGGATGGCAAGTGTTTGAAAGGGGGATGCCTTTGTCACTCATTTCATTCCAGAAATGAGTGACAAAGGCATCTGCTGAGAAAATGCATGGAAGTTTAGTGTACCTGGGTGCAAGTTCTAGCATTTCATTGTGTGTGTAATATCCTTTTGTTCTTCAATTTATATTTAAAAGGAGATTTGTAATCAAAAGGGAAAGGACACTTCAGCTCCCAGACACTTCTCTCCCATAGACAAGCCCATGGCATCAATGCAGAACAAATGTTTTTATTGCTTCCTAACAAAAACTGGCCCTGACGGGGTATCCTGCAGAAAGCACAGCATTTCTTTATACTATTCCAGCTTAGGCCTGTACTGATGCTGCCACCTGTGCCCTGTGAGAGCTCTTTCCTGCTGCAGCCAACCTGGGGTTCACGCTAGCAGGCTGAAAGATGAAAGGCTAATACTAATACCTTCACGCATTTCACGGAGTGAGCATTTCATATTCACTCATTCCCCCCAGAGCTGGCTAGAAAATCCTCTTGCTCCTTGTTCTGATGAGGTTTAATGGTGAATATGCATTTTCAAGTGCTTGGGGTTTTGTTGTTTTGGGTTTTTTTCCACAGTGCATGCAAACTCGAGATATTGTCAGCTGTCCTCATGTCCTTCACAGCTCCTCCTGTGGTTGTGTATTGTGCATATTCAAGGAGCTCTTTCTTTTTGATTAGCTGAGGCGCTGTAAGTACTTAATTATCCCTAGTAGGCTTTTCTGTGCCCCCGTGAGGGAGCTGAATATAAGGAAAAAAAAAATAAGAGAAAGGTTAAAGATACATGATTCTTTCCAGGAGATAACCAGACAACAGCTGTGGATGCATTTAGTGATCAATGCTGCCTTTCCTCAAAACAAAAGGAATTCTGGGGTAAATGAAATTGAAAGCCAGCACTTAGCAGAAAATAGCCCTAAAGTAATACCGTGGCAAAGCAGTTTTCTGGAAAGAGAGAGACCAAGTCAGTAACACAGCTGGCTTGTTTTTTTCTGAAATTGCCTTTTTTCCTATATTAGCATGGGCATCCTTGATGCTGACTACTAGATGATTCTGTTCACGTCCTGGAGGTTTCAGTGTAGACATCCTGAAGGGGCCATGTAGGATTGGTCTTCAAAGATGTATCTTCTACCCCAAGTGTCTCTTGAAGCTTTTTGGGCTTCTGTTGTGGCCTTGCTGGGTTACTCAGGGCTCAATCTGTAATCCCTGAATTTGAGGATGGTGCTACTCTACAGTGTCTATACTGACACCAGAGATATTAATTAAAAGTGGTGGGTTTTAAGGGATAATTGGATTCTTTGGGACCCTTTTGCTTTTGCTGGAGAGAAGGAAGGACTGCCAGTGTGGGAACACCCGAGTGTGCAGAACCTTCCCAGCAACCCTAGGCATCCTGGAGTAGGAAGGAGAACATAATCTTGCAATTCCCCTTCACCACCTACAGCACTGTGAATGAGGAGGGTTTGGCCTGCTTGATTGTCCCCATGAGTAGCACTTAAAAAAAGAAAGAAAATAGTTCTTGAAGCATGAGGGCTTTGGCTTGTTAGGAGCAGGGTAAAGATAGTCTATCATGTATAAAATGTGAATGTCATTTTCCAGCTTGTTCATTTTTCTGAGAGCATCGCAATCCTAGGGAGAGAAGTAATTGTCAAGAAGACTAATAGGATGAAGGTGTTGCAGACATGTAATTTCCTGGAGAACAATTTTCCAAATTTCCTGGATTTTCCAAAGCTGTATGAAGCACTTTGGTTTCTGTGGGTTTTTTGAGAAAAGCCAAAATTTTCCAGCTGAACTCTGACTAACATAAAGATTGTCTCTATCTTCCTTTCCGAGAGCTTTAACAACCAGTTGATAAATATAGCTTCCTACAGTAAACTATATTGTAAAGGGCAGTCTTTACTGAAAAATAGATAGAAATAAACGCAAAACAACTTGAAGACACGTGCAGCAGGATTTTGCCATTTTTGTGCAATCCATTGTTCATAGCAGTAATTGGTGGCTAAGCTGTTTTCTTCTGCTTCTACATGTGTATGTGTGTCTATATATATAAATATATGTCATACTATTGTGGTTTAGGAATGGTATTCTCCAATTTATAGTTCCCACTGAAACCAGTCAAACCACACAGCCACTCACTCACTCCTGCCTTTCCCCATACCCTTCCCCTCCCCTGCAGTAGGATGGAGAGGAGAACTGGAAGCACAAAAGGTAAAGATCATGGCTTGGGAAAAGAATAATTTATTGGAAACAGCAATGAGATAAGAGAACTGTAATGACAACAATGCTAATGACAGAGGGTACAAGAAAGAGGCAAATGATTGATGTGGACACCCCCCAGCACTGCCCGACTGCTCCCTTTGCCATGTTGTGCCACCCAGGAGGGAGCTCGTCCTCCATCCCTGGAAAATGATGTAGTGTGGTATAGAATAACCTGTGGGTCCTGGCCATACCCCCTCCTGGCTATTGCAACAATTAACCTTGTCCTGGCTGGAACCAGGACACAGACCTATCTCTGTGTGTCTCTGTGTGCCTGTTTGAATCGTGGTGATTGCCAGTGACTCACAGTGAAGGTCCTTCCCCAAGTGATGGGCAGTTCCCTGCAGATGCCAGCAGCTGCTGAGAATGTGGTTCAGTCTCTGTCTACAGTGGATTCTGTATTATTAATATTTCAAATGAGTCTAACATAATGAAGTAGCAGTTAGTTAAAGCCTGTTTTCAGCCCAGGTAGTTTAAATAATAGCAGGACACAGCTGCTGTAAGCTTTTCACGCTGGGATTTGTGCACGTTGCTCCCCAGGTTATCTGCTTCTCATGACTTGTCCTTTTCATCTTCTGCTGTCAGTAACTTCAGTGCATAAATGAACTGCAGATCAGCCATCCAGGCTGGAACGTTTTGCTTTGCATTTGAAATGCAGATTACCAGCATGAAGAGCTTGCACTCTCTGGCTGCCTTTGCTCCAGAGAGTGTCACAGAGATTCAGACCTTAGAGCCACTTGCAGCACCAAATAGTGCCTTCTCAGAGGCTACTGAGTCTTCAGGCATGATATTTTTAATTATTTTTGAGTCAAAGGTTAAATTTATGTCATCATCCCAAACATGGAGTATATTAAGATAGGTCAGTCATTCATATCGTTAACTTGTAAGCTTTCTTTGTTTTTTTTAAAGGACATTGATTTTGTAATTACCCCAGAGATAGCCACTGAAAACCCCAAGAATGCACTGCTTAATTGAAATCCAAATATTGAAAGCTGTAGGAATGTAGCTGTAGGAGCCCTGTGATGGGCTCTGCCATCTAGTGACACCCACAAGAAAAAATGAAATGTTTGTAAAAACAAGCCAAACACCTCTTACGATTATTTTTCAAACCTGCTTGCTATGACTGGTAAACCAATAAAGTGCCTGAGGCACAGCAGTGTTGTCATTGTCTGATGGCACAGCTCAGTCCAGCTTTGGCCTGCCAGGAGATTCATGCAGATTAAAACCATGAAATTTTTACTGTTTTGAGCGTTTACTCTGCCAGGACAGCTGAACCTTTGCCTGGTGATTAACTCCGTAGGGGTCCTGTTCTGTACATCTGGGAAGCAGAACTGAACATTAGTGCTCTATCCATGGGGAGGCGCACACCCAACCAAGTCTTCAAATGCACAGTCTTGAAAAATGTATGTGAAATCTTAAAATACACGTCTTACAGTGTCCATGAGTTCATCTCATCCCTTCTTCCAAAGCTGCTGTTTCTTTCCTCTTCTTTTATCTTCGGAAGGGTGTTGCAGCAGGAATGTGTGGCGTGTTTGGGCGGCTTGTTTGCAAGATCTGGTCCTCCCCAGGGAGAGCCTGACCAGGCTCCTGTGCAGCTGGATCATGCAGGGAGCAGGAGACTATCTCCACTGGAAATCCTGGATGGAAGAGTTGACCACTGCTTCAAATGCCAGTGGAGTGCCAAGCAGAATGGTCACGGAGATGCTTACTACTTGTTGTCCCTGTGAAAATGCAAAAGCTTGTTTAGACTCAGAGGCTGGCCAAGGGGTCTCATAGCTCTCAGCCCTACCAGTATATAAGAGTAGTAATAACCCCATATCCTCAGTCACATCTGTGCACAGTGATGAAAACTATAATGCTTGTCTAAGCTTCACTCATGCAGCAAAGGTCGGGGGCTTTAATCTTCATTTTCTTTTCCTTCTCCAGCTATGTTGGTATCTCACTTAAATGTGAATAAATACAAAGACCTTCTCAGTCTCATCGTAGCAGACAGCCATGAGGTGAGGGAAAAGGAAGGGAGAAAATTATGCATATTTTAGATGTCACTGAGGAGGTGGATTTTATAGGTCTCTCTTTGAAGATGAAGCAGGAGCTAATTCATGTGATGAGCCATGTGGTCTGACCCAAGCCCTTTATTCAGGGGTGGGCTGACAGGCTCAAATTCAGTCTTACATCAGAGTTTCACAAAAATTTGGCTCTTGGAGGACTCTGGTAACTGCTTTTAAAGGACAATGTTGGCTGTGGTGCAGGGGAGTTGGTGTCTAAGTGGGCTGTAGATGCTATCTCCCACACCTTGTGCATTATGCAGGCTGAGGCAAGGGAACATCTGGTCAGCATCCTTCACCTGAAAGCCTCTGATGCCTTTTTGCTGAACAGAAATTCTTGCTAAATACTGACACTGTGGGAGTAGGAACAAATTTACATAAATCAGGATTTCACTCCCATCTCCACATTTTAAGTGCTGAAGGTTTGATGTCATAAGCTCTGGGAAGTCCATCCTGTGGGTGATGACACACTGTGGGCAGAGATGCAGAGAGGCTGGGCTGATGTGAGCACACTTGGCTGTGGCTCTCAACAGCATCAGGCCTAGTCAGAGTCTTTTGAAGAGCCAGCAGTGGAAAATAGGGAGAACTCAGGTGGTTGCTTTGGTGTGATCATCCAGGTGAATTGATGGGTTGTGACCTACCTGGGGTGCAGAGCCTGCAGGAGGGAGGTGTTAGCACATGGAGTGGGGCAACCACAGGGGTACCTTTGTCTGGCTGGTGTCTTAATCTGGGTTTGTGAAGGCTGGTGGAGCTGGAAGCTGGGACTCCTGGAGATTGCTTTGCTGTCATTGTGGTGGCTGCCTCCAACAGGAAACCTCTGTTTGTGTTGGCATCTGAACAGGCACCGAAGTCTTGTGCTGTTTGAAGACATGACACTGCCATGTGCTGTTTCTCCTGCTCCTGTGCTGTATTTTATGTTGCTCTGCCTGTCAGTGCACCTAGCATTGGGAAGTAACATAAAGAAATTACTCAGATGCTTTGAAAATATATAGACATATCAGTTGAAAATAGATAATTTTCTCTTTCAATTACTAAGGTCTAAGACATGTTCATTTGTTAATGTTTAAACAGCAGCTATTAACCTTTTTGTCCCTACCACTTACTCCCTCCTTACATTTTTCTGCTTGCAAGTTTTGCAGCCCAGATGAATATTGAATGACTGTTTTTAATAAATTATTTCTTTCTCTTTCTGAAGCTGAGTCAAGGAGCATCAATGTTGATGCCCTGATTTATATTAAGGAGACTGTAGATAATTAAGCACTTGCGAGGGTCTGGGCAGTTTGTTTTTGTGTTTTTTAATTTTCTGGCGAGTGACTGATGTTCTTTGAATGGTGGTCATTGGGGAAATCAGAGCTTACTGAAGTGACAACCAGTGTTGTCTTCACTGTCACGTTCTGTGCAAGTCCAGCGGTATTATGGCAAAGCTTATGGGCAGAGATAACTATGCATCCCTGTGTTAAACTTGTGAAAATTTGTGTCAGCTGTTTGGATTTCAGGTTTCTTTCACAATAGCATACCATGTTGTGAGGTGTAGTTGCTTTGTGCACCATCTATAATGTAAAACACAATGATCTGTAACACCAAATCAAGATGTGTTGGGCTGATGCTGCCTGGCACCAGATGCCCACCCAAGCTGCTCTATCACTCCCTTACTCAGCTGGAAATACAACAAAATTCCTCTAGGTCAAGATAAGGACAGGGAGAGATCACTCACCATTACCATCATGTGCAAAACAGACTAAGCTTGGGGAATTACTGTAATTTATTACCAGTCAAATCAGAGTAGGATAATGATGAATAAAACTGAAATCTTGAAACACCTTCCCTCCACCTCTCCCTTTTTCCTGAGCTCAGCTTCACTCCCAGTGGCAGAGAGGGCCAGGGAATCGTGGCTGCAGTCAGTTCATCACACTCTGTTTCTGCCACTCCTTCCTCCTCAAGCAGGACTCCTTACACATCTCTCCTTCAGCCTGGGGTCCCTCCCCCTGGAGGCAGTCCTCCAGGAATTTATCCAATGTGAGTCCTGCCCACTGGCTGCAGTTCTCCATGAACTACCCCAGGGTAGGTCCCTTCATGGGCTGCAGTCCTTCAGGAACAGGCTGCTCCAGCCTGGGTTCCCCATGGGATCACAAGTCCTGCCAGCAAACCTGCCCCAGTGTGAGCTCCTCTGTCCCAAGTCCCACAAGTCCTGCCAGGACCCTGCTCCTGTGTGAGCTTCCCACAGGGCAAAAGCCTCCTTTGGGCATCCCCCTGCTCTGAAATGGATCCTCCAGGGGCTGCAGGTGGATGTGTGCTCAGCCTTTGGCCCCCGTGTGCTGCAGGGGCACAGCTGCCTCACCATGGGCTGCAGGGGAATCTCTGCTCCGGTGTTGGAAGCACCTCCTGCCCCTCCTTCTGCACTGAACTTGGGGCTGTGGGACTGGAAATTTACTGGTGGTTTCAGTGGGACCAGTCTTTGGCTATCCTTGCATTTGCTGCCAGGCCACAGTTCTTGCTTCCCTAAATTTACAAGAGGCTCCAAAACAAGTCCTCACAAATGCTGCTCATCTCTACTTGGCACCCATTGCCTTGAGTCAGGCTGTGTGCTGGGACTCTGCACATGCATGGACATTTCTAATAGCTGGTTCAGGGTGCAATCTCATCCAAATCAAATTTTCATCTTATTTTGAATAGGGAACACAGACTTCTGTTCAGAGCAATTTCTGTGAGGTACAGGCTGCTCGTTGCAAACAGAGAGAGACGCTCGAGCACAGTCACCCGCTTGGAGAGGACAATGCCGTTTAAAGCCCTGAGTTAATGAGAAGTCCAGAGCACACATTTGATAAGCTTTGTCATTCTTTTGTCTGCAGATCATAGACCCTGCATTTTAATTTACTATACATAATGCTTTCGTAATGAGTTCCAGTGGATAGCCATTGAAACATGGCACTGCAGCTGCCAGCACGATTATGAAAAAGCGGCAGTTATTTGATTTACGTGATATTCTGTTATGGTAACTAATATTTGCAGACAGGATACAATAGAGCAAGAAAAACCCCTCCATTTAGATTTTGGTATCTCAGGACTAAGGTGCTAAATCATTTATTTTGCATGTACGTGGATTAACTACTAATTGAAAATTAATGGAATTATGTTGGAGTCTTGAAAGTCTAGAGAGACTCCTGTTTGCTTTGCACCACAAAGTTCAAGCAAACCCAGTAACACTAACAGGATTTTTAAAGTGCAAATGAGCTTCTTAACATAGTACACAGAAGCATTTTATAGAAGAAGTCCCTCATCTATTCTCTCTGTTTCAAAACAGAAGTGAAAAAACCCAGGACATGGGAAACAACAAAATTGTAGTGCTGTGAAAGAAATGATGCTTTGCTGCTGGTAAGGTTTGTTTTGTAAGCACTTACTTTCCTGGCCCCCTTTCCTTTTCTTCAGCTTGAGCCTGTGTGCAAGCTTTATCTAGAGCTCTGTGTCTGTGCATGCTTATCCTCTTTCCTGTACACACCTCCTTGCAGAGCATCACCCTGGTGACTTCTCACACTGAGGCACTATTTAAAGGGTTTATAGGGTTTTTCTGTTCTTCCTGGGATTTTGTTTTCGTTTGGTTTGGGGTTTTTTGTTATGGTGGGAATAGGAGCCATGATGCCTTTGTGTAGGCAGTACTAGTACTAGGCAGTAAACAAGGTGATAATTTTCTTCTGTGCTGGTGATTTCAACTGAGTTTGTATGTGGTGTGGAAAAGTGTATGTTTATGGTGTGATGATACTGTGAGACCCAAGTCAAGGAACACATGCAACTTCTGATCTCGAATACAAGATACAAACTGCTGGGAAAAAAAGAAAAAAGAAAGAGTTTTAAATGGGGGTGAATTTTGTATGATTACAACTTCTGGTATTTTCTAAGTTAGACTGCTTGATTTTGCGATTTGTAATTCTTAGCACTGATGATAACAATGGTTGTTGTTGTTGTTTTTACATACGCTTGGAAAGCCCCACAGGGCTAGCAGGGGGATGAGGCCTGCCTGTGGGTTTTGCAGATACTTGCAGAAACTCTGAAGTGGTGAGTCTGAGATTTCCATATTCCAGTCTCAGATGTGGCGAGAGTGTTTGTCACAATCATTCACTGTCCCAGCCTCATTTGTCTGTCCTACTCCATCTCTATGCAATCCAGTGCTCCCAAGTTTTCCCTTTCCTGACCTAGCACAGGAGTAGACTGCCCAGGGAAGTGATTGAGTTGCCATCCCTGGACATGGTTTATTGGTGACTTGGCAGTGCTGGGTTAACAGTTCGACCCAATAATCTTAGAGGTCTTTTCCAACCTGAACAATTCCATGATTCTGTGAATCATACAGTACTTAACATACCATGCAAAAATATCACTGCTCCCCAGCACAGTGACTGGCGCTGCTGCAGCCAGAGCAGCTGCTACAGGAACATCTCACCCTGGATCTGCAGCTCATATACCAAAAGCATCCTGAAGAGTCAAGCACAAACGTGTATCTACTCATCCCATGAAATCCAGGAGACCAGACATAGCCTCACGTCACCACATTTACAAAGCAAAGTGTTCCAGTCAGAAAACCGGTAGCTGGTTTTGCTCTGGCCTGCAATAAAGGGTGATGGTAATTAATGTGATGACACAGATCTCCAATATGAAAGTTTAAACACTAAGTCATTTCAGTTTGGCTAAGTGTGAAGGAGCAGAGTCAAAAGCTCCTGCATTACTGGTGAATGGACTTGAAGTGCACATTCCCCTTCTGCAGCATGTGAGCAAATGCATACGTCTGTGTGTGCACTGTGCGAGGCTGAGTCATCAGCATCACCCTTTGCCAAGGCATGGAGACTGGAAAAATGAGAAATGCATGTAAAAATACACCCGCTGCTGGATCAAAAGGATGTGCCACGGGGAAGCTGCAGTGAGGCAATAGTGACGCTCGTGTTCGTCAGATGGCTTTTGTGCGAGAGGAGATTAAATGGAGAGCGACTGTGGCGTGTGGAGGTGCCATTTCCAGCAGGCAGAGGGAAGGTAGAAAGAAGCGATTTTTCACGGGTATGCCTGCTAAAAGGTGTGGGTGTGTCACATGAAATAACTGAGCAGCGAGTTCAGAGCAAAAAAGGGGGACCCCATTTTCCACAGCGCCATGAGTTGGGGTTGCATGGCTCTGCACCCCTGGCTGTTCTGCCTGCTGGGGCCAAAATGGGCAAAAGGGCTACAGAAAGGCGTGGATGAAGAGCCTTTGTGGAGCTGTTACTAACCAAGGAACAGTTATTACTCATGGCTCCAGAATCCTCCTAATTTTAGGTTGCCAGAAGCTTGCAAGGCCTGCCCAGGGAGGTCTCCCTGTTCTCATGCCGTAGGCTTACATCTGGCTCCAAGCAGCAGGAAAAATGAGCTCATGGTTTGGTTCAGTCCAGACCTCCTTGTGCCTGTTGTTTTGCTGAGCTTTCAAATTAGCTTTTTCAAATGAGCTTTTTAATATTTTTGGAAGTTTCTGAGGAGGCATTGCTTTAATATAACTGTAATTAAACCCCAGAACTCTTTAAAACTCTCTTTTAGAAGTAGGTCAGTTTGCACTTACTTGTCTTGAAGGGTTTTTTTTTTTTTTT
>VYXD01014911.1:770299-792292 GCA_013397195.1 Hylia prasina | reverse complement strand
TTTTTTTTTTTTTTCTTTTTTCGTGTCTTAGTTGTAGGCTGACTTACCATCTGCCTTTCTTTGGCAAAGCAAAGAAGCGGAAGATAAAAATTTGTAAGATAAAATTGGGCTAATATTAATCATTTATCTCACATGAGGTGAGTCACTGGAAATTATCCGTGACTATTTCTCAGTTCTCTTCACAGTCTTTTATGGTAGACTTCAAGTTCAGAAAACCTTTCCAGTAAAAAAAAAAAAATCCCAAATAAAAGGCTTAGTCTGCGCCGAGGGTGCTAGGATATTTGAAAGCCATGTGTGGAGAGCTGGGAGTTTCTTGTTGTGCAGTAATTGGGTTTTGCATGGTTGGGAAATCACGGGGTGAGCCCAGGCAGGATGTGGGATTGGTGCTCACCCCAGGGGATTGCAGAGCAGGTTGGGCTCCCTTCCCCACCATTCCACCAGGCTGGCAGTGAGCAAACAGCAAAACAGTTGTGCATAGTACGCACAGACTTTAACAGATATGATCATTTCTTATAGTTTTACTGTAACAAGTCTCCACAGTCAGTGTGTCAGTTTATAGATGTTTGTCCATTTGTACACATAATCAAATTCACCAACCTCCCCAATTTTGCAAAAAAGTTTTAATAGAAAGGCTAAAAAATGGACATCTCCTGCAACATCCCAAAAGTAATTTTGCTTTTGGTCCACTCATTGAATTTCTTTCCCTCCAGCAACTGGAGACTAAATGAGCAGCATCACCTTCCCTCCTCTGGGAAACAAGACCAAAGGAAAATGCTGCTTCTAATGTCAGTGTACTCCCCTGGATTAATGGCTTCACCCAGTAGCTAGCAACTGCTACCCCGTCTTTTTTTATAAATATATAAGAAATATGTATTTGAATCTAAGCTATCAAAAGAAAAAAAAATTAAGAGGATACTTTTTCCTTTGCTGTTGGTTCTTCAAAGCCTCTGCCACGTTTTTTACTGACTTTAATAAAAGCTGCTCTTATTATAGGTTTCAAATAGTTTCTTTATTTTACTGTGTGTGTGCGTGCACATGGGCTTTTAAAAGCTTGAAGATGGTTTTTCTTCACCTCAGCATTATGGCTAGCTAGGGATTTTTTTTTATTGTTTTGGTTTGGATTTTGTCTGAAAAGTAAGACCTGCCAGAACAGGAGAGTATTGCTCACCACAAGGAAGGGGTGAGATGTGCTTTTGGAAGCAGATGGCAGCATGAAGAGGTTTCAGTAGCAGAGGGGCAGAAAATAAGTGCCCCACATTATTAAGACTATCTGAAATCAGGTACATGTATAATTCTGCATTTACAGCTTAAAAGGAAGCAACATGCCGTAAGTATAAACTTACCTTTGTTTCTCCTTAGCCTTCTCTACTGACAGGTACTCTTAGAGCGTTCAACACAGACATCAAATAAAGCAATTTACAGCAGCACACTTTCCTTTGTCTTCCCAAGAGTTTCATAGCTACTGAACACTGCCTTTGGTTGGTTGGTTGGTTGGTGATTAAGACGCAAAAGGGATAACAAAGTTTACAAGCATGAATGCTGGTAGCACCTGTCACTGTAGGACACGAAATAAACAACATGCACACAGTCAAGTTGTCAGGGCAAAAGAGAGAGAGAGAGAGAGATATTTATTTTTCTTCTTTGGTTTATATAGATTCTTGACAATGACCATGGATTGGAGGATGAGGTTGCTGCCTCTCCAACCACACTGGTCAAACTAGAAGCCCATCAATTGTCCCTCCCCACGAGAGGAATGGTAAACAAGAAGGACAGGGACAATAACATCACTTTGTTTACATGAAAATCTGTGAGAAACTCCACTACAAAAATGCAAACATCAGAAGGCTGAAAAAAATCAGGGCGACAAGCACCCAGTGTGGTGTTGAGTGTACGGAAACAGTTCAGCCTTTTTGGCTCAAGCTCTCACACGAGTTTAAGCCTGCTTATTGTTTCTCTAGACCTATATAGTTCAGAATGGAATGTTTTAAATTGTGGGTTGATTGAAACCCTAATGAAATAATTTGGCTTTGGCAGTGTAAGGAAACAAGAGAAAAAAGAAAATTTAGTGGAAAATTTTTCTGTGGTCCACAAAGAGTAGGAGGGGATATCAGTGCTCCCAGCTGAGTCAGAAAACCTGGTAAGGCAACAGAAAAAATGACGGGAGTCATGGAAGTAAAAGAGGCTGTTTTTCAGTGAGAAGTTGTAAAATTGTAGAATGTTTTCTGCTTAGTTTATCTGAACAGCTGAGGTATTGATTGGCATCATAGAAGCCTTCACCCAGAGACAGTGCCTGGTGCTCTGAGATGCCTCAGTGCAGTACAGAAAGAAGGGAAAAACCCCAGAGAGGGAGCGTTGTAGCTGAATGTCAGAGCCGCGACGTCAGAAATCTACCTCCCATCTCCCCATCTCGTCAGGAAAATAAGCCTTAAGCAAATGCATAAGCAGCACAGTGCAGTGCAGATTTTGAAGTCCAGTCAAGGTTCAGATCAGTGAAATGATGATGCCTGTTATATGAGAGGTCAGGTTATGTGATTCCTTTTTACCTTAAAAGCTATTATTGTGTGCCATTTTCTGTTTTCGATATGGATAACCCACATCTGTTAGACGCAGTTCGTAGTTATGATCCTATTTGTCTGGAGAAAAAAAATGTCAAAATTGATGAGTAGAATCTGAGTTTTATGTCTAGGCACTGGATTTCTTTGGGGAAATTTCCCATAGTCTTTTATTTTTAATATTGATACAGGCTCTGGCTTTAGTGATTTGTCTTGCTGCCAGATGAAATTTGTTGAAAGGACTGTAGTGATTAATGGCAAGGACATTTAAAAGTTTTTGTGAGATGGACTAAGATTATTATTTTCCTTCCTTGAGTTTTGCCATGCAATGCCTGCTGTCAGAAGATAAGCACTATGTGACTTCATCAGCACTTGGGAAGAGCCCATTTGTGTCGAATCCAGGTACTACAGGTGATCATGCAGATGACTGATTATATATAGTGTCGTTCTTTCTTTTCCAGTGTATTGCACAAATATTGTGGTGTTCAGTTCAGTTGCTAGAAGTAGAATACTATATAGGTATTATATATCAGGAGAGGGAAAACTGCCGAGGAAGCAGATGGTGTAAGCAGGAACAGCAGAGTTTTCAGCAGAAGAAATTAGTTTGGTTAGATGCTCTTAAGCTGTTGAAGTGAGGTGGGAACGTAGCAAAGCAAAATAGACATGAATGGGCACATTGAACAGTGTTTCAACTTCTATTAAAGGTTTCCAAAGAATCACAGAGTCAAAATAAACTTGAATTTCCTTTCTGTTCTGCAAAGGGATAATTTAAAACATATTACAGAATTAAAGATCTATTAAAATGCAGATAAAGATTAAGAGTGTCTGAAAGCAATTTAAGGCTGGGCACATTACAGGAATACTGCAAATATTCTAAAATAAACCTAATAGATGCAATGTATCTAGAATTAGGGTTAACCTTAAAATAAATCAAAGATGTTCAGGAATGGAAATGCACCCAAAGAATCTTGACTTTGTTCTGCACTGAGGTCATATAATAGCTATATAATTATTGTGAGTGAATAATAGGGTTTCGTCCTTTTTAAAGTCCTGAAACAGATTAAATTGGTTTTTTAAATTATGTTTTCCTCTTAAGTTTTGCCTGGGGGATGAAGATATGGTTAGGAGTAGTGCCTGAGGAAGGTTACTGCCAATACATTTTCGCATTTTTGTTCACAAAATGACAAATGACCCTATTTGTGAGTTCTTGGAAAATGCTGTCTGAACTGTCTATTGTACAGGGAAGATGTGCTGCATTGTGTGTAGTTAAGTCTTTGCTTTCAGTGCAGGACTCAAACTAGTTCAGGGAAACTAAGTGGCACTTCTGCTCTGAAAGATGCGTAAAATGTTGAAAAAGTGACTATGGGAAACTCTGAACATGAGAAAAATGTTATAGACAGAATTACCAAGGGAATTGAATGAAAATAGGTATTTGTCTGAATGTGATATTGACTTGAACCCTGCAGTGAGATTAGAAAAAGAAGGGCAGAAATAAGAGCTACATCAAGAACTGGGCAGAGAAATTCTGTGATTTGCTTCTATCCTGAATGCAAATGTAGGGAAAGCTACATTTGATGCAGAGCAGTGGCTCACAGAGGACTGAGAGTGGTTGCCAAGTGAAGGCAAGGGATCTCTCCTTGAATACAAGCAGTTTTTTGGGTGGGTGAGGGAGCCTGGGTACCACTCTGAGAGCCTTCAGTTAGACAATACTGGAAAGAAGCCATGGGAAGCACCTCAACTGCACCTGAGGGGCTATCTTTCTGTAAGGAGACTTTCTCATGTTACTGAGCCTGTGCAAATCCGTGTCCCTGGTGGATTCTGAGGTTGGTGAGTTGTGTAGTGGCCCAGATACCAGAACACTGGCATCTCTGCTGTGTAAAGTGCAGGTCCAGTGGTGGAACTGTCACCGTTTCACCAGAGCTGTTGCTGGAAATAAAGCACTTTTCCTTGGGATGAAAGAGGGTTTTGGCTTGGTGTAAGTCTGCTTTAGTGGATTTAGTGGCAGCAAGGCACTTCATAGCCCTTCAATAAGAGCAGAAACAGCACAGGATGCTGAGTCCACCATATGTTCATGTTTAATAGAAGTTTCTAAGTCTGTGAATTTTGCCTACGGGATGTCTAAAGACTCAGGGGTCATGTAAATTGAAACAATGCAAAGTTTATTGTGCATTTAACTTAATTTAAATACCTAGAAACAAGCACAGGGGGATTCTTACCAGTTGCAGTTATTGGTTTTAATAAATACCATTGTAATTGAATGTGATTTAATAAAAACAGTGTATTTCCAGTCTTTTGGAGTGGGTGCACAACTCCCCTAAGAGAAGACAACGGAGGGGGGTTAATCAGAATAACTTTTCTTTTAACTCAGTCAGTGTTACTGAGTCACTCCAAGGAGCCAATGGTTACTCAGTTTCACTCCCACCAACTTCAGACTCTGTGTTTAATCTTGGTGGTGGTGAAAAGGTCTGCACCTGACTGCTTCACTCTGGAGGTCCCCTGTGAGATGACCCTTAGGAGGAGGGAGGAGGCTACTTTTTGACCAGTATCATGGTCTTTTTCCAAGGAGTTAATTGCGGAGAAAGGTGACACAGCTGACCCTGTGGGATTTCAGAGCTCAGAAGAAGCTGCCCATGTGGCTGCATGTCCATGGCTTTGCCCATCAGTTATCTCCTTTCTGTTTTATTCAGCTCAGTGTGGTCTTTGAGCTGCTGTGATCTAGTGTGATCTCAATTAACATAATCTATTTATGTTCAGAATCCCAGTTAAAGTTATTGGCAAGATTGATATTAATTTCAGTAAACCTAAGATTTCTTCCGGTATGGGTATTTGCACACCTAAACACCTGCAGAGACACCATTTCTGTCCAAATCACAGTCACAGTAATCCTGCAGCGTTCGAATACATGCAAAATTTAACATAGTTAAAAGTTCTCTTCCTGTTCATGGATTTCCTGGTAGATTATAAACCTGGAGATACACATGCAATTCCTGTGTGTTGTTTTAGTAGCAAATTCCCTAAAGCCATCACCAGATTCAGCAAGCCTGTGTTGCATTGCTTTTATCCAGCTTGTTTTATTGAAAACACCTGTGTGAAACTAACAGTTTTCTGGCATTAATGTGATATTCAGCATCTAAAAAATATTCATTTATTTATATAGTATTTAGGGATCAGAGTAGTTGCTTTCAGCATAGTATCAGGGCTGAGAAAATCAGTTTTTAAGGTATGACTCTAAGGTCACTAATAAATTTTGAGTCTTAGAGTTGCCTCCAGAAAAGCAAAAGGGGTCTGTGACACAGTATTTGAAATATTATTCTGCTTTGGATGTTAAGCCAGAATATTTATTTAGCTTAAAATCAAGTAGGTGCATCAGAGATGGGTTTTATGTTTCACATTATCAGGTTGACCACCTGTTACAGAATCACAGCAAGAAATGGGATCCCTATATTTTGGGGTAAGGTTAGGAGAGGTCTTTTAGCTCTGTGGCCATCATAATGTTACCTTTTGCTCAGCCTTGGGAAGTGGTGTGTTGGGTTTGTAAAGTGTAACAGTAATTTCGTCTTTGATGAGGGCTCCAATTACAGTGATTTTATCTTACGATGTTTGATTGTGTAATCTTTAGAAAACCATTTAGACATGCTGAAGCATTAGCACCAGGTGTATGGTACCATGAAATCTGTTATAAAACAGCTGTTAGCAATGCATTCGCCAAGTCTCTCTAAATAATTGAAAGACTCAGTTAAGAAAATACTTGTTATTTATGCAGTATCACCTTGTGAGTGCTGTGTGTGGTAGCACAGTAGGAGTGGTGTAACCAGCCTGTTGCAGCATCACTGAGAAGGCTAATATGCTCACAGGTAGGAGACTTGTTATTCTGTGATATTTGTAACACAGTAATTCACTGGATCTGGTGACTGGATATTTTGAGTTTACTGTCAGTGAAATGGAGACTGTGGAGGTGGTATTTTGGCATCACTGGAGCATGTGATCCTGCCAGCACAGGTAGCAATCAATGATATAACAGCATAAGTAATTATATAATGCTAAATCAAATAAAATAATAACATAACACCAATGCTATAATCATAAATTATGTTATGATGATAGCTATAAGAAGTGTGCCTGAGCCACCATTCTCCAGTAAGGTCCAGGAGGTGCCTGTGTGCCACTGTTCTCCATTGTGTGCACTGACAGTGAGCAAACAACCTGCCAGCTGCAAAGCTTCTTTAAAAAGTGCAAAAGTTTATTCAAGATTTAAAAACTTCACAGAACATGAATAGGGGAATATTTGATAATACCTTAATAAATGCTGTCCTTTGACAAAGCTCTTACCCCTCAGCTGGCCTCTGAATACTGTATTATCCTAGAATGAAAATAAGATTCTAGATAAAAACAAAGAAGCAAAGGCTCTGTTAACACTAAAGGGCCTCTGCAGGTTTCCATATCTGGGCCAGCCTCTTTGTATTTTCCTCCCTCAATGAGTTCCTGTCGGTTTATATTTCATCAGACGATATAAATTTAAGTCCTTACAATGTTCTCCCTCTCATTTCTCTCCTATCATTTATTATTTAACCCTCTAAAGCATTTTATGTCTTGCAAGGTGTCATAAAAAATAAAGTCGATTGGTATAAATATTGCATTAGGAAATTCCTACGTTTGTGACCTCGTTTTTGTTGCCCTGCATCATAGGATGCTAAATATTAGTTTCGGTTTAGTGCCTGTGTGGTGTAACATTATGTACCTGTGTGTGTTTTAATTCAGCTATGCACCTAATAAAGTTAAAAAACTCTCAGTGTGATGCTGTGTTGGTGTCTGTACACTGGTGTGTGTGCATTGCAAATTGGGCAGACTTTTTGCTTGCAGATTATTATTTCCCATGGCATCAGAAATTCTCCAGAGTGATGAGATTTTTAATTTAAAAAGAAAAAAAATAATCATATAGTTGAAAATGTAGTTTCTCAAACACCCTCCACCTGGTTTCATAGCTTTCTGTGGCAGCCAGTTCTCTATTTATCACTTGGCTTACCTGTTTCAGTTAGTTGAAATAGTAGAAATAAAGCATGAAATAGCCTCAATTTGCATAAAAATTATCCATTTCTTCTGGATGTCAGTTTTTACAGGGTTTGATCCCCAAACTGCTAGATTTATAATGTTTAATTTATGGTGTTTTACTGTGGTGTGGGAACCTGATGGAGTTGTGATTTCTCTTTCTGCCTTGAATATGGAAATGCTTCATCACTCTGACTTTACACCAAGGGTGAGATGACCAGCATCAGTGAGAGACAGGTCCCTGTGATTGACATTAAACATGGTCTATGCAACCTGTGCTGTATGGGGAGCTCTGTTATCTGAAGTGCCGGGTAGACAGAACTATGTATTTATAACTGAAAGCATAAAATGGATTATACTGGAAAAATGTGGTGTGTAGTAGAGAGAGTAGAAAGTAAAGATTACTTTAGGTACTTGGAATGAATCTTTCATCAGAGCCCTAGAATGAAAATCCAATGATTTAAAAGGGAGTGTAGATTGAGGCCAATAACAACAGTTTATCGGTTTTAGTGGTCTTAAATTAATCCTAATGCAGAAAGAGAATTTCCAATAAATTCATCTTAAAGTAGAAAAAACAACCCAGCACTATGGTTCACTTTGTGTAAGATAAATAAATAATAGGAAGGAAAGCATTTCTTCTGATAAGATGACAAGTATAGAATAATCCTGCAGACACCTCTGTGCACAGTACTTTGGTTAAGCAGCCTAAATGCTTATGGAAATCACAGGCAGTGGCACTTCTGTGCTGCTTTATTTTCAGATGAATGACATGTGGGTCATCAAAAGAAGAACATTAAACAAGAGTGGTTTTTTACAGAACTGATTTAAGCTGTTAGGTGGCCACTATACCATTCAGGGGTGGGTCTGAGTGATCATGGTGGTGTGATTTTTGAGGGTGTGTTCTTCATCGGAGGAAAATACCTTAAGTGGAAATTTAAAAAAAAACTTTGTCCTATGATTCTTTCTCACAGAACAGTGTTTCATAGGTCTTTGTAAGCTTTATCTTCTCTCAGAATTCCCAACTGTGCAGCGCATACGCTAGGATTTGGGAGATGGCAGTAGAGGTTGTTTTGGACGCTCTAGTTCCTCCCTGTCATCTGCATCAGTGAGGAATGGGAGAAGTGGTTGAAAAACAAAAATTTAAGAAAAAAGAATCTTTCTGATAGTTTTTCCCCAAACCTCTTTTTATTGTCCTCAAAAATGTCTGGCTTTAATCAGGCTGTTTTCACTCATGGTGAGCAATCCCAGGTTTTCACAACAGTGTTACTGTATTTGGAATAACTGCAGTTCTAATACAAGGGGTAGTTCATGGCTCAGAGGTCTTGCAGTCAGGTTTATTGCAAACCTAGCCAAGAATTGCAAACTGAGGACACCCAGCTCAGTCTTGAAGGTTTTTATAAGGGTAACATGTCTTACAGAGGTCAGGGAAGTCTTCTCCCGTATCTCAAAGTTTTCTTTCTGCATGCTTATTGGGAGACCATTAGCTTTGAAAAACATTGCTGGAAGCACTTACCTTTTCTTTTTGCTCCCAGTCTGGGGAAGGTTTCATCAAGAAAGCTTTTTCTTCTGTGCAGGTTCTCTTTATCTTATGAATATTTCAGCAGAATCTGTGCAAAAGAAAGGGGCTTTCTAGCTGAAAAGCATTCTTTGCTCTTCTGAACTGCACACCGTCTTCCTATTGTCTGAGCTGTAATTGTTCCGTGCCGCTGTTGTTTAGGGAGTTGGTTGCACACTCAGCATCCTCAGAGTTACAGATCTCTCCTTCATCTCTTTTCCCCAGCAGCTCAACTTTTCTGACGCAGCTGATTTTTGACTACAGCAGAGCCCATTATTTCAAAGCCACATTGTCCACAAGATCTCTAGTATGGCAGAGCACATGATTTTGTGGTCATCTCATTTTTGCTAAAATATCCATGTGGTAGAGTATGTTTGTGTGTGTTTGCATGTCTGTGTCTCTAGGGACTGTCTATTAAGGGAAAAGCGTAGAAGAGCCAAAAAGAGAGACTGAGTATCTGGCATGGTGTCTCTAGAGATTCCCTCCTCTTCTATTAACCTTTCCACCACAACCACTTTTGTATTTCTGTTCTTAATTAGAATTTCGAGTGGAGCTATGGAAGGAGTGTATCTATCCCCCAGTTGATTCCTCCATCTGATTTGGCATCCAGAAATACGTTTCTTAGGAATTAATTATAATTGCTTTTGATGGAAAGCCAACTTTTTTTCTTGTGTTAACTGTTAATTCTTAGCTTGTTTAACATGTGATTAAGTAACGATGATAAGCCCGAGTGCAGGCTCTCTGTGTGCTTGTGATTTGGATGGTTGTGTTTTGTGTTCCAGGCTCAGTGTGGCTTGGTGGCTGTGGCACGTTAGTGGTCAGCACAGAGACACGTGTTTTGGAGGGATGAAGACAAGACTGTACTGGGAGAGGTTTTTAGAGCTGGAGGAGCTGAGGGGTTGATTAATGAAAGGTTAAAACTACTATTTTTAGGACTGCCTGGCTCATTTTCAGTTCACTCCATAGCATGCCTCTCCCCAGCTATATTCGGGTTAGAAAAGTTTAGTGCTGTGGGTAACTTCTTGACAGCTACATGTGGCTGATGTGGGGACATGAGCACCTCGTTTCTTGTGGGATTTTTCTGTCCTAGGGATGGTGAGTAGCACCCAGCTCCTGGGCTGGAGAAGCCTATTGCTGTAGCCTCTGCTCTGGGGACTCATCATGACAGGCTCCCAGAGGTGTGGGTGTTTTCTGTTTTTCTGCTTTTTTTCTGTATATCTTTTTAGACTGCCTGCTATTCCAGTTTCCCAGTGTAACCCCTCGTGCTTGTAACTATGTTTTTATTCGTCCTCCTTCTCATGACAGCCAAAGATATCATACAGGTTCTTCAAGACAGGTTAAAACGTCTTTTAGACACTTTATAACTATGCTGCTGGAATTGTTTGTGACTGTCAGTGAAAAGCCTTTGCTGGGTTATTTTATTCTGAAAACTGGCTTTGTGAAAGGAGACTTGTAGCTGTCCAAGCACATTTCTTTGTCAAAATCACTGAGCCTAAGGTGAGGAAGTGCTTATCCTCCTGCCAGCCTTAAACCCCATCTCAGTGCCAATCAATACGAGGATTGTTTTCAGTTCAGACAGACAGTTTGACAAAGTAGTGATGGTTGTGAGTAAAGAAGACAGAGGCTTTTCTCTAGCTCAGTCAGTGAAGCTGCATGTAAGCTTTACATCAGAGAAGCTAGATTTCCCCCCACAAGCCTCATCATAAATGGGCAAAAAGTAGGTAGAAGATGTCCTGTTCATGTCAAACACTCATTTGTGCTATGAATTTAGGCAACATGATTTCTAGAGACACCTTGTGATGCAGCGTGAAATGTGGGAGTACCAGAAATGCTGTGTGGGTAAGTGCTTTGTGCATGGATCAGTGGCAGGTCCTTAGGAGGGAATGCTGCACACCTGGCTCCGACAGGTGAGTGTTTGCCAAAAGCTCCAGCACAAGCAGACAGCTGCAGTTCCGCCAGGGGTGGAGAGGGATGGTGAAGGGTTGAGAGATTGTTACTTTGACTACCTTCTTTTCAATCCAACGTGGTTTCTTTTCAGCTAGGCATGAACCTATCCTATTTTACCTCCCAGACACTAAACAGCCAAAGGAAGAGCCAGTACATAAAGAAGAGACTTAAACGAGTAGGGAAGTAAAAGAAGTTTTCAGATTTGTTTAGCTCCTTTCAGGGAAGACATGAAGTTAAGAATGCTTTGAGTTTGCATTCCATGATCAGCCATGCCAAAAAGGATTAAAATGGTGGATTTTGAATAAAATAAGTATTTTTAATAATTATTAATTCTCTAAACTTCATCTTCTCACTGGGAAATTTTGTCTGGAGTAGCTCAGATCATCCTCAACTTCAGCCCTGATCTGAGACCTCCTGAACTCCAGATAGAGATACAGATGGCAAGTTTTTTTGTCTTACGTTGCTATGGGTTTGTGCCTAGGTTTTACTGAAAGAGGATGACCTGGTTGTTTTTATCAAATTTAAGCTATCCAGGTGAGAAGTGTGCTCTTGGTGGAAGAGGTGAGGCCTGGGGATGGTGAGTTGTGCAGTGCTACCAGCCAGAGCAGGTGATGAGATTGCCAGGAGTGTTGTGGGGACTTTTGAGTTCAGCTGAAAATGTGAGTTGAGATCTGGTAATATTAGATAATGTATGAATATGGCCATATTCCATGAGACCAAACTCAAGAGATGTTTTACTGTGGCTGGTAGCACATACATAGGCAGGAATCCATGTATAGGACATGGGTCATCTTGAGTCTGTCCTAGCTATAAAGAGTGAGACAAGGACCACATTGCAGGCGGAAGGTTTATAATATTGCAGATATTTATGCTTTTACAGTAATGTTTGAGAGATGGTTAGAAAGCTATGCAAAATTACTGGAACCAGGATGTGACTAATTGCTAAATCCCATTAAACAGAAGCGGATTGATTTTTATTATCAGCAACCTGAACTAAGTGTTTGCATAACTTTGCAGGGTATCTTCAAGGCAGGGAGAAAGAGAATTGAAAACATCCTTTTTTGTTCCCAGTTTAGGCATTTGACATTCTTTATCTGCCTGCAGCAGGTTAGCAGAGGAAAGGCTGTGCAGGGCAGCACTTGCTTCGTTCTGCCTGTGCTGGGGACAGCATCCCTGCTGCACCCTCGGGGCCCCTCGAATATCGACTCTCCTGGCAATTGCTGTATCTGCTGTGCACACTCTGTTAGGTGCCTCATTTGCACCTGTGCTGCTGGTTTATTTATTGTGGTGTAATTGCTTGCTGTGTTTGTACTGTTTTTCAAAGCTCTCATAAATGATCCCACTCCACTCAGTCTGCCACGGTAAATACCTGTTCCAGTGTATTGTCTCTCACCTTGAATGTTCTCTCTCTCTCACCGAAGCAATTTGATTCCTGGCTCTGGTTTTCTTGATAATCTTAACCACTTTAGCCCAGTGAGCCTTCCCCCTTTGGGAAGCCTCTCCTTTTTGTGCTTATCTTGTGCTTTGCCCAGTACCTAGTGTCTCTTCCCCCCCAAAAGAGAAAAATCTTCTCCTTGTCCCTCTGCCAATTCTGCCTTTTTTTTCAGTTTTACTCCTTAAAAAAAACCAAAATATGCAAGTAGTCATGATGGTTATATTTCTTTCTCTCTGTGGTACCCATTCCGCTTCATCCAGTGCAAGAGAGACATGAAGGAACCCCACATGTAAAATCATATTTTAAGAGTTGCAGTGCTGAGAGCACTGCAGATTTTGTTTTAATCATAATTTTAGTTGTGTCACATCCTGCCTCTTCTGGCTGAGCAGCCTTGGTCCCACAGCTCTCTTCTGACATCTGACCTTGGAAATCTCTGTTATTTTGTTCCCTTCCTTTCCCATCATGACTCTCTTTCCTGTCTGATGTCTGCTCTGGTGACATACTTTACTTCACCACTCTATACTGATTTGGGTTTCATTTGTAATCACATAACTAGCACATGCCTTCACGTCCCTCAAATAGGTGAGGGATTTTCTAGATTTCTTCTGTCTCTTCCTTGTCACTGAAGGTACTAGTCAGGTCACTAATAACTATTCCCTTCCTCCCTCAAGTAACATCTTGCCAATCTACCCAACATGTTCACCTCTTCCTGTTTGAGCTTTGGAGTCTGGTGTTCTCCTGGTTTACAGCTTACTTTTCCAACTCCTTTCATCATTCCCTATTGCCTAACCCCCTTCCCATCATGACTTGGCATTTTAAACACTCTTCTTTTCTAAAAATATTTTTTAAAAAAAATGTTTTTTCTGTTATGAGCCCTCCCTCTGACCATCTTAGCTGCAGCTACAATTTCTATAAGTGACTCCAAAGACCTTTTCAAAGCACACATGGTCCAGGGCTTGGTGCGTCACAGCCTGGCCCCTGTTACTTGCTTTTTTTTTAATTATAAGAAGTGGGCAAGGTAAGGTACACACGTGTTTTTTTATCAGTGTAGGTACAAAATTTTGCAGAAGGCAGTAGTGTGATCTTTTATTTTTTTTCTCTGAGTCACACTTCATGTGAACAGAAAGATGGGGCGAGGGAAAAGATGAGTCTAATTTGCCACTAGGTAGCTGAGCTACAGTGTGCTGTAGTGATGGTTCTGTCTGAAATAGTTTAATAACACAATAAAAGGCATTTTTGTTCTAAATGTCTGTTGGTGATAAGGAGGTAGTTTCTCTCAAGTTAATAAATTTTAATTAAAACTGCATAGAGTGATGTAAAAAATGGTGTTTGACTTGTAGTCATTGTCAGCTCTAAGTCAAGGAGAGAAATCTAGCTGGTTGAGATGGGATGGAATTTTTCTTTTGAGTCTCCAAATTCATTACAGAAAAATTGAACTGAGACCTTTGGTGGAGGCTGATACGATGCAATAAGGAATTGCAGTAAAATTAAGAAAAGTCCAACTTTCATTCAGCATCCTCCAGACAGGAGATGCTTTTTATTGGCTCTTTCCTTTGGGAATGTGCTCATTACAGTAACCATCAAAATAGGAATCCTTCATCTGGAGGCACTGCTTATGTTTGCTATCTGACTGTTTGGGGAATGAGATCTTTAATTAGTTCCGGATATAAAATATTATACAGAATTTCCCTCCAACTCTTCCTTTGTCGCTGGGGTCAGTAAGTGCAGCTTTGTTGTAATTGTGGTTGTAATGGTGTTGTCCTTGTCTAATCATAGTACTCTTTTCCCCCCATAAACTGTCAGGATGTATTTTTCTATTCTATAAATAGCATAGAAATTGTATCCCAAGGTTGATAATAAATATGTCCAGTGAAAACGGGGATCTGGTTGACACATATATGATGATATGACCAGTGAAGTCATATAGCTGTCCTTACAGGAGACTTTCAAACCTTGAGGGTGAGATCTGGATGTGTTTCAGAGGCATGAGAGATTCAGCATTGATGTGAATGGTGTTGTGATTTCATGCAACATTTGCTTAGAGGTTATTGCTGTGGTCTTAATGGAAAATGAGGTAAATAGACTTCTCGGGACTGGTACGTGTTACGCTGCTGTGAGTGTGGTAAGTGCAGATGAAAGCAAATCGAAGTCATTGTTTCTTATAGCCTGACAGAGCTTAAACTAGAAGAGGTAGGGAGAGAAGAATATACTGTACCTTGTTTAACCCAGATGCTACGTAAATCTAGTTTATATTTTAAAACAGAAGATGTGAAAGGATGCAGTTTCTCTTTGAGCAATTCTGGTACCCCTTTTCCCAAACTGCAGGCACACATGAGCCTCAGAGGACCGGCTGAGGAAGATGCAGTGGGAGGGCGCAGCTCTTCCTTGGGCCAAGGAGCAGTGACTGCTGGTGCTTTGGGATAGAAATCCTTTTCTTTAGCTCTTCCATGTGAGACCCACGATGGACAAACCACATTCTTCCCACTTTTGACTTGCTTCTCCTTCAATCCCTAGTGACCTTTATTCACTGTTCTTCGTGCCACCGCACTTAACCCTATTTTCTTTCTTGGCATCCCTTCAACTTTCAGTTCTACCTCTGTGTCCCTGCACAGGGAAAATCCCGCAATTCTCCAAGCATATCTGCTGCTGCCAGGAGCCCCTTCGCCTGTTCTTTCCTACCCAAGCTCCTTATTCCTCCTCTGTATTCTGGCTGCCTTCATCTTCCCACTGCCAACTCTCTCTTTCAGAGTTTTTGCCCTCTCTACTCCACTGAGATTGCAGTTGACTAAACCCGCAAATTATCACCTCCTGGCCAAATCCCAAAGCGTCATGCCTGTCCTTGGCCTTGACTTGTTTTCATATTCACTGCAATTGACCTCTCTATCCCCTGCAATTCACTCTTTTCTCAATAGCTCTTGGCAGCTACAGTTACTCCAAAGAATGGCTGGTGTCTCTTATCTCTGAAGTGTGTTGTTCAGCAACTGCCTTGGCAGCTGCATCTTCTCCATATCCCCCTCATCTTAGCTTTTAGCAAGGCTGCAGCCTCAGTTGCTTCCCTTCTCTCTTTCTGGTCCTGATCACTTCGAAATTTCACATTTTTTATTGCTGCAGCTTCCTCCTCCATCCTGGCTGATCAGAAATAATACCCTTTAACATAGAAATTTCCATTCCGGTTGGAGTGAAAATTGCTGTCTATTTCCAGATACCCCCTGCTAGTTTATTTGCAAGTTGCTGCAATCAGCTGGTGTATTATCCCTTCATGAAATTCCTATTTCTTTCATCATTGGGGTGGGGGGGTGGTAAGCAAAACCTGACTCTTTCTCTTTGACTGAGAATAAATAGGTCATTAAGGGTTACTGTAGGATTTTCCTTCTAAAGCGTTTCCAGGTGCCTTTGTGTATCTCCACTCTTAGTGCCGGATTGGCCCAATGATCTTGGCATTGATGTAGAATGTCTTTTGTCCTTTTCACTTGGTTTCTGATTATTTTGGTCATATGAAATGCTGCTTGAAAATCATTAACAGTAACAGAGGTGAGGTTATATTCTAGAGGGTTCATTCAGGTTAAACACAGCCTTTGCTTGCAAAGTCTTACAGTAGAGAATTAGGAGAAAAGACAAGTTGCAGGGAAGATGGACAACAAGTTTGTGCAAGAGGGAAGGCAAAGATAAACAAAATTGCTAATAAGATTTATTTTAGTATTGAGATGGAGCACTTCAAGAAATGTCATCACACACGTGTAGGTTACACTCACTGGTAGGGCTAAACTGTGTACAAGAAATGTTGCTGGTGTAAAAGATGACAGAACTGAGTCCATGAACTGTGTCTCTGCTCTGTTTTCAGGAGCCCACAGTGTTCAGAAAATGGGGCCATCTGAAGTTCTTAAGTACTTGATTTTGCTAAGGGTTCACCACCATGGTGTTACTTACAGACTTGCAGCAATTCTCAGAATCTAATCATTTTACTGCTGCGGTAACAACGCGTATTGTACCAATTGCTGGATAATAATGACAATAAAAAGTAATTTCAGCATTGTATTCAGTTTATGAATGGCTGTAACGTAGTAGCTTAATATTGCTTCTCTGCTGGAAACCATGTAAATGCCTGATTATGTATACCTATTAAAAACCCCTGGAATTATTTATAGCAGAAATAAAAACAAAGCATCTGTTTGTCACTGGGGAAAACACTCCCTGCACTGTGCTATAATAGGCCATCCATGTATTGAGATTTCTGCAGTCCCCAGTCCTTTAATCACCTGAGTTAATAGCCTGCGCTGTTAAGACTGTGCGAGCTCGAGGGAGGCGTCCCCTCCGCAGAGCAGTGCTGTGCAGTGAGGCGTTTGCCCACTTCTGTAAAACTTGATCCAGTTTTGCCCACTGAGCAGCAGAACATGTGTTGTAGTAAATTTGCACAGTCAATCAGTTAAACTGAAGATGCACTGGTTAATAATGTGGGAATTTTATACGGTTCTTATGTTCAGGGGAGATGTCAGTGCCAAAGTTAGTAATGTGTGTGCGTGTTTGTTTTGCCTTTTCCAGGCTTGTTTTGTCTGGCTGTTGTAAGAATTAGCAGATGTTTCATTTGATTCGTGATGCTGGATGTCTCGTCCTGGAACTGGTGTTTTAATTAGGTGGCACCAGATGCTTGTTTGGTTGTGACTGAGTAGAGGCACGCTCATGCTGGGAATGCCAATGTCATTGCAATACCATTGCTGCTTCCCCTCTCATTTCATCCTCAAAGTGGTGCCTTCTGCAATGAACATCCACAGTCTCTGCTCATTCTCAGCCTCTGCTTTACTTCAGGCTGTGCCTTCAAGTCCCTTACAAGGAGCATTCCTTCAGAGCTTGCTTTGCGTGCCCCAGTGCATTTCTTAAAACTTACTGACCAGCCAGAGTAATGCTTTTGTGTCTTCCCAGGATCTTCTCTGGCAGCGTTTGGGATCTGAAACCTTGATACCACAGTGCCTCTTGGCATTACAAATTGAGATGAAAGGAAAGTCAGTGCTGCCGTTCAGTGGCATGGTCACAGTTCCAGTTAACAGCTCCTTTCAGCCAGCTTGTTCCTGTGACAGCAGCTATTCAGACATAAACTTTTGAGTGTCACTTTGGCCATACAGGAAGTGGGTGACATAGTCTTGAGGTAGGATTCATTGTGGCCATCACACATCCAGATACAAGGAGGAAGCAGCAGTAATTCCAGCATACTGTGTATCTTATAAATGGCTGTAATATAAAGTTTAATATTCTGCTCAGCTGGGAGCCATATAGATACCTGATTGTTGTTCTCTGTGGAAATGGCACCTGTGCATAGCAAAATACTCCTTGGTTCCTTTTGGGGAGGCTACTGCAAAACAGAGAAGAGCAGGTTTGCCTGTCACGTTCTTTCAAAAAGAGCAGCTCATATTTCTTGCCCCTGACTGCCTCTAGACATTCCTTGAAATGCTGCAACCTCATTAGATACCTTTTTCAACTTTGGACTGCCCCTGGGAGTGTTTGGGGAGATGCCTGGCACTCACTCACACAGCAGGGTGGCTGTGCTGCTGCTGGGCAGCCTTTGGGCACAGCCAGCCCAGTGCTGTCCAGTTATCCAGTTAGCCTGTTCCCGGCCTGGCTGGCACCAGTATCAGTCCGTCAGTACCAAGCATTGACCTGGAATTGAAGACATCTGGGTATGTCAGCACCATTTGCAGTTCACACCCCTGGAGTATATATATTATGTAGGAGTGTGCTCCACTCAGGCATTTTAGCTATGGAGCTTTCCAGCCTAGTCCTTGGTATGATGGTTTTGAATGGCACATTTTCCTCTTGTTCGCCTGCAGGATCTCAGCAAATCTGTGTTTTACATAGTATCACTGGTGCAAACATTTAATCGTTTAGAATAAGTATGAAGTGATTCATCTATTTATTTTGAGAGGTTGAATGCCTGACCACAGTATGTTTTCTTACATTTTACAATTTAATAGTAGCCTGGGGTGCTGTATTAATTTTACTTTACTGCTCCAAGAGGCTAAGATATGGCTGTTTGGTTCTCTCCTGCTTTAGCTTAGCAGTGCTCTGTGAAATTATGATGACTGCTTGGTAGCTGGAGATTTACTCTTTCCTTTCTGATGTATTTCTGACTGATGCTGGGCTTACTCCTCCGTTAAAGAGGCGCAGAAACACCTGGCTACTGGTAGTTTATTAATGTTTGCCAAGAGCTACTGAAGTGATGTTGTATAAAGTCTAACTATTTTCTAAAGAATGCCATCCTTCAAAAATTCCTGTACACTGGGTCTTGAGGGAGAGAGTTTGATTGCAAACCATCACATTTAAAACTGAAAGTAAAGAATGACTGCTGAAAGCTGCTTTATATGTTTTCTTCCCACTGGCCCTGTTACTCTGTACCCTCCCAGGGTCAAGACAAATATAATTCCATCCTGTAGCAGTAAAAGCAAATAAAACCAAAGATATTATTATTTTTTATCGGGGCTTTGGTCCTCACCACAGTATGTTTATAAGGTAAACTCAATTTTAATGGAACAGACTTACCTGTTCAAGAATCAAGTTTTGAACTGCACTTTCCCAAATAACCCTTCCTGAAGAAGCCAGTAGCTATCAAGCATGCTGTCAGAGTTTTACTGCTCAGTGCTGGACAAGTGGACATGTTGCATCTCAATTAAGAATGGAAGATAAATGGATGGCAGTAAATGGAGGTCATGGGTTAGAAGCATTTAATGGAAGAAATGGAAATGAAAATTGGAAAACAATCTAAGGGATCTTGAGAAGATAAGAGCAAAGGAAACTCAATTAGAGGGAGCCATGCTTCCGCTCCTGGATCAAGGATAATTTCCTGGGTTTTGTTTGATAGGGTTTATTGCCTTCACAGTCAGCAAAGTTGCATTATAAATAAATAATTACATCCTATTTTATGATTTGCTCAAATTGATGTATTTCAAACAGTGAAAATATAATCTCCATTTCAGAATGGTGTATAAATAGACAAATAGACTTTTTGTAAGTGCAGCCTATCAATTAGCTCTGGGCAAAACCCACACTGGTATTACTGAGTTTAAGAACTTAAAGCATAAAATACAAGTACATTTTTAAAAGCTGAAATACTCACAAATCAGATTCAAATGCTAACTGTTTATGAAAGCTTACAATGATCAATTTAACTGCTTACAGTGATAGATTTGCAAGGCAATCCATGCAGAGAAAGCATGCTATGCATTTATGTCTGGCCATTTACAGAAAAGAAATCCAATCACCTTTCCTTTTCCTCTCTTTCTTTTGGAATATATGTGTCTGTGAGTGTATATGTACATGTGTTTTTATACATATCATACCTGTCTGTATGTATATACAACATTTCATCAGGATGATTAAGTGTGATGAAGTGATAGAAGTCGTGGTGCATAATGAGCACTCAAATGTTGTGTCCACAGCAAAGCCCTTATTTTCTGCGCCTTATTTCATTAGAGCTCATGTTTCTGGTTTCCCTCAAGGGATCACACAGTGTATATTGGTACTGCAGCATTTCATTATTTACTTTATCAGGACGCTCCCTTTTCCTGTCTCTTTAGGGAGCTTAGTTCGCCTCATCATAAAACACTTTAAAATTGAGCTGCTGGAGTTTATGTGGATGTACATATACACCACCTGGGGAAGGCAATACTTACTCCTACAGACTGCATCTGAGCCTTGCCCTGGATAGCCAGGGAACATCTGGGTGGATGCTGAAGTCTTGGCACCCCTTTAGTGCCAGGCTGCCCACTCTGCTTCCCAGTGATGTGAGTAGAGCCATAACATCTCCTGGAACCATAAGCAGGTAAAGGTGGTAGGAAGTGCCATGACTTTGGAAGACCCTAGTAGTGGGATAACGGCTGACCTTCATGTCTTACATGAAAGGTTATACTTCGGAGTGCAGCAGCCAGAGCACATTTTTTTGCTTTTCTCTCTTCAGAGCCAAAAGGAAGCACCCACAGAGTCACTGGCACTGTTCCCAGTAATCACGATAGAGTTGTCTGAGTCAAGGCTTTTACTGTACAGCTCTCATTTGCCACAGTCCCTTGTGTATCTCAGCTTTCTTCTCCCTTCTGTTCCCTTGTCCAAAGAAGAATATCCTACCTGTGGAAGATTTTTGAAGATAAATATAATACTAGTTCTTTCCCAAGACTAAAAAACTGGTGCTTTCCACCAGTATACTCTGGCATATTCCCATATACTCTTTGGAGCTTGGATTTATTATCACACAGAGTATGGAGAGTGAAACAGAAGTGTAATTATGGTCTGCCTGTGCAGGGCCTGCACTAGGTTTGATGCTATAACCCCAGCTCCATTTCCTGTATGAAAGGTAGAAAATTAAACTTCTGACTATCTCAATGATCATGTGCAGTTTTTCCTGTGGAGGTACCGCAAGGTTGCTCAAGGGGATTTGGAAAAAATCCAGCATGGAAATGAATCCTAGTTACTTCACTTGTAGTGAAGTGCAGTCACAGATGGGGCTGTAGGTGAGGTGCCTTCCATACAAAGCTTGTAGCTCGCTCTAGGCCTTCACCATCAGAAAGATGCTTAGAAGCATCTGGGGTTGCACTTGGCAATTCTTGTGGACATTTGTTCCATACTAAGAGAAAGCTTAATTGTGAGCAATCTTTGAAGACTAATGTGAGTTTTTGGTGAAAGGTGTATGCTGGTGGGGTACTTACTGGGAAATCAGAAAAGGAGCTTCGAGAGAGTTGAGAGGACATCATGCCATCCCCACACAAAACGTTTAAAAAAAAAAAAAAAGTTAAAAAAATCAACAAAACAAACCCCACAGACTTTTTTAAGGAAGGCGGGTTTTGGTATGAATTGGTGGGTATCAGCTTTTCAGCTATCCACAGGGGTTTGTGGATCTACTCAGATAAATCCAGAATGACAGTGTGAGTGAAAACATGATGCTAGTGTGGTTTCCCTGCAGAGGTTCAGCATCTGTGCAAGAGGTGTCTCATGGGGACTGCTTTGTGGAGGCTAATTTCCCATTAGTGAAATAGGTCTGGGGTGTTAGAACCATTCTTGTTCTTACAAGTGCTACCAGAGACAGTTTGGTATGTTCAACAAGGGAAACAGATCTCCTGTCCTTTCTGAAGCAAACAAAAGAAATGCTCCTAATCTTCTCAATGTTGGCAGGTGATCTGAGCAAAACGTTGGCCTCCAGGCAACCCTCTTGAATTTTTTTTTCTGCTGCAGTCACTGAAACTTCTGCCCAGGGCATAAGCAGCAGCTTGAGGTGTTTTTGTACAATCTGGATAAGAGGGATGAAAGCTGGTGAGTCTCTTGCTCAGCCTCTCTAGAGAAGAGAGGATAGCATACACCTAAAAGCATACTTAGAAAAACTGAAGTGCTTTGCTTCTGGGCAATTAAAGCAGTAGTACTGATACAAAACAAGTCCCTTTTTTTTTTTTTTTTTTTTTTTTTTTTTTTTTTTTTTTTTTTTTTTT